>CAWUFW010018524.1:0-218379 GCA_963921515.1 Calotriton arnoldi
TAGGTTCGGCGCTGAGCCATCAAAGTCTTGATAATATGGCTCTTGATGTGCAAATATGTGAGGTCACTGTTTTTGACATTATTCCATACATGCTAAAATTCTTTCGTAGGTGGGAAATGGGAGAGCTGAAAAATTCTTCAATAGTGCTAAATTGTTGCAACTCCAAATTTGAAGGAATTTCCTTAAAACCTTGTTGAAAAAACATTTGTTAGGCAGGCTGCCCAGGCTGGTGTCGGGTGGGGTCTCATGGATAGCTCTGTGTTCTTTGTATGTGGCGAGGAGGCAGTTTGGGGGAGGAGCTGTGTCCCTCCAGCCCTGGGGGTTGGGATGAATTTATTAGGTTGTAACTTGGGGGCTTTTGCTGTGTCCCGTAAGACGGGGGTAATGTGCTTTGTGGAGTTGCTGTGTGTCTCCCAGCCTCTGGTGTATTGTATTTTGGGGTAGTAACATTTCCTATGTGAAGGTATCTGTAAGTGAGGCATGGTATCTCTCCTTTCATATAGCGTGCTGCACTTTGGTAGTATCTTTTCTTCTGGGAGGTAGAGGAGGTCCGTCAAGACCCTTTCTTGAGTCACTGTTGAGTGACTTGTTTCACTGAGGCAGAATTTCGTGATGTGCTGTGCCTGCTAGCACTCTGGTGTGTATTTCTTTTATTGAGTGGTAGCACTGGTGAGGTGGCTGTTCTGCGTGTGATCTGGTGTCCCGTTGCCTCGGATAAGGCTGATGGAAACTAGGAGATGGGTCCATTTTCTGAGTGATATGGGAGACCGCTGCACCCACATTAAACACACACTATGAAGATCACAGAGACCTTGGAATGGCTCATTGAAATCTCTATATTGATGTCATAGCTACAATTTCTTTATTAACCTTCTTGCTTTCTCTAATTTGCTAGAAAATGCACCATTTGCCTACTCTTTTTTCAATATTTTCCGCGGGGGAGAACCCCTCTGAACCCTCCACATGATGCTCAGGCTTGCCTGCTATGCTCGCTCGCCACAGGGCACTCGTCACAAACTTTTACGGGCCACCACTTTCAAATGTCACCAGCCTCCACTGCAGGAGTGTCTTGGGGACACACATAATAGGAGGCAGTTATAATGCACTGACTGTGGCGTACTAACACCGCACCTGGGTGTCAGGCCACCTGCCGGTCTCTGGATGGCCACTTACATATGAAATGATACCCTGGCAGAATTGGGAGTCAATCAGACCCGACATGGGATTGTCAACTGAGCGAGTTACTTAATCTGATGTGTGTGACTTACTGGATCTGACACGGGCCAGCTTGAGATCTGTGCACGTTCCTCTCCCTCCCATCACCTCCACCACATTATGTTGGTAGTCCCAAGTCATAAAGCGCCCTGTTGCTCCCATTTGTAGAGAGCCACCCGGTCCCTACACCCTAATGTAGCCATTTCAACCCTCAGGCCACATACACCATTCATCACCCCTTCCTGACTCTCGCGATATTCCCATATCTGTTCCATCATTAATCCTGCAGTGCTTCAGCTTCTGCTTCGACCTCACGCTACGTTACTGACCTAACTTTCTGCAGTTGCTTCGTGGTCCCACGTCACTCCATTCCCATCCTCTTGTGTTATTGGTGGCACGTTCTAGATACCACTTCCAGTAATGATACTGCCAGGTTGTCCTACAATGCCCTATCTTTCCCATTCCCCCTTTCTGTTACGCCAGTCATACTTTGTTTCCCGATTCTCGCATCCTTTACCATTACTCAGTTTATGGCAGTCAGTTTACCCACCTCGGAAGGGTGGATGGCTGAGTCTGCCTTCCTGGGATTCGAACGATTGGCGTCCAGATTACCGCATTTATAAATTACAAATGATCAGATTGCTGAGCCATCTTCTGTACTCGGTCTCGAATATCCCCCATGCTGGAATGCTATTGATACATTAGGCCGTGCCCCATGGTCACGTAATTCCCCTTCATATTACATTACAGGTACCATATCCCGCAGTGTCCTGTCACTGCCCTTCTGTTAGGTTGCTGGTACCAAAGTCCTACAGTGCTTTGTTTCTCCCATCCATCAATCCCCTTCCTATTACGTCACGGGTACCACCTCCTAAAGTGTAACGTTACTGGTGCCACGTTTTACGGTCTTCTCTTGCTCCCATCCATCACCCCTTCCTATCACGCCACGGGTACCACCTCCTGGATTGTCTTGTCTCTCCCATCCATCTTCCCCTCCTGTTACGTTGCTGATGCCACGTTTTACGGTGTGCTCTTTCTCCCATCCATCAACCCCCTTCCTATTATGCCACGGGTACCACCTCCTGGATTGTCTTGTCTCTCCCACCCATCTCACCCTTCCTGTTACGTTGCTGGTGCCACGTCTTATGGTGTTCTCTTTCTCCCATCCAACAACCCCCTGCCCTTAACGTCATCTAACTTAACCGCTATCCTTCTCAATCCAAATAACTGACTAACATATCCACCACTCAAATTACTTTCATATTTTACTATACTAATTCACCACTAATCCTTTGTGGGTTCCGGAGTAGCGTGCTACTCCCCAAAAAAGTGCTTCAACACCTCATTCGGGGTAGCAAGCGCTATATAAATTCAAACTTTTTCCCTCTTCTATCCCTCTCCCATCCATCTCACCCTTCCTGTTACGCTGCTGGTGCCATGTCTTACAGTGTTCTCTTTCTCCCATCCAACAACCCCCTACCCTTAACCCCCTACCATCTAACCTAACCGCTATCCTTCTCAATCCAAATAACTGAGTAACATATCCACCACTCAAACTACTTTCATATTTCACTATACTAATTCACCACTAATCCTTTATGGGTTCCGGAGTAGCGTGCTACTCCCCGAAAAAGCACTGCACCACCCCATCAGAGGTAGCAAGCCTTATAGAAATGCAAATCTTTTCCCTCTGATCCAGCGCAATATTAGCCAACAACATTCATACACCATATACTCACTTGGGCCCATACATTCACACTACACTAATACTTACGCTGGGTGTCAGATCAGATGTACTCTTATATCAAAGTCCCTGCTACCAATTACCTTCTGATTGAAGAGTAATAACTTACCAATGGATCCTTTGCTAATTGGGAAGTTTAAAATGAGTGACATTCATTATAGTACATAATCCTGAAATAACCACGGAGTCAGGAAGTTTTTAAAATGTTTATCTAAAGGTTTAGCAGAGTAAAATACAGAAAACACGGTACTTGATTGAAATACCCAAGAAAAAGCATAGAAATGAATTTGCTAATAAATGACGGTGTTTAAGGAAGAGGAGAAGATAGAGACAGCAGCGCAACTAAAGGTTGCAGTATAGTTACCTAAATGCGAGAACCAAGCCCCTTGGCTAAGGAGTTGGAAAAGATAGGACCCAGGAAAGATGAAGAGCAAAGACTTCTTCCAGGATCAGGACAGGACCGGTGACCTCTCTACAACGACGCCTGAGCCGTTCCCCTCTCTGATACTCGACTTCTCTCGATTCTCCCGTGCCTTCCTTCTAATGGACTCCGCCGCCCCTCCTCAGGACCTCTTCTGGACAGGGATTCAGTCAGCAACCGATCAGCATGGCAGTCTGGAGCTCTTCTGTGTGTTCTGAGAGTCAGCTCTAGCTAATTAGCTAATTCTATATCTGTTATACCCTTCTACGCCCATGTACCTCCCCTTAATGTTGCTAAAATATGGGACCACTACTTCTGATTGGACAGGGACAGGGGGTGGATTCTCGCACCATATCGATTTGGCCTAAATCGTAAAGCCTATTGTCTTTACGTTCCCTCCCCTTCAGATTAATACATTCACTTTATTTCCCACCCATCTCATGACAAATTTTATACATTTTACAGGGGAAAAGTATCATTTTTGTCCTCCGGAAACATGAAGTACAGCATCTTTGGCCAATGGGTCATGGCCTTGGAAGACGTCCAAGTTGACTTTACTTGGCAGGCACACAGGACACATGCGCAGAACCATCTGTCTCTCGAGTTTCAAGTCACCAACCCAGGCCCAAGTTTACGAATTACTAAAAGTGCAAGAAGAAAATATTAAAATCACAAATAAAAGTTTCACTGTATGCCCACTTTCCCTACTCTATTCCCAATTAATTATAATACTATCCTGCATTAGTAGCATTCAGAAAACGACAATTTAATAATGACATGAGAGCAAGCTGAAGCATGTGAAAACATTTAGCGGCCATTTTAGTGCACACTGCGCAGAAGCAGAAGTTTCCCACCAAGCAAAGAAAGACGTCACACCATGTGATCAGGTTGCGACATGCGCAATGAAGTTCCCGCGCTTTAGCGGACATTTTGGATTACAGACAAGCGTTATTCATTAGTAAAACACATAAGCAAGCTTCTGTCCCTCTTGTGTTTGTGAATGCAAATGTTAGTTTTGACAATACAAGTTTAGTAAATTAATACTATGAGGAGGATTGCGTACAAGCAAGTTTCAATTTTGAAACCTTGCTCCATCACCTCTCCTATCCCTCCACTATCCTTCTGAATCCAAACAAATGACTAACATATTCACCACTCAAATGAATATTTCACTATACTAATTAACCCCTAATCCTTTATGGGTTCTGGAGTAGCGTGCTACTCACTGAAAAAGCGCTTCAACACCTCGTTAGGGGTAATAAGCGCTATTTAAATACAATTACAATTGGTACAACCTTCTGTATTGTCCAGTCTGTGTAACATTGCACAGTGCCCTCAATGCTCGACTTGCAACACTTCAGGGTAAATATTTCCCAGACTGTCATTTCGGCATCGCCTATATTTGATAATACGGAAGCGCACAGCTGCCGGAAGCAGGTGCAAGACATTTTACTGTATAGCATTGGCTGTGTGCCAAAAGGATTGCAGGCACGGGCTATACCCTGCTCCTATTCAAGACTATACGTGAAAAAACACGTAATTTAGCAAAGCAACAAATATATATATATATATATATATATTCACTGAAAAAACCATAGGTTTCAGGGACGTTATAGTTACAAATTAGCATTTAAAAAACCTTTGAAATTCACTGAAAAAACCATAGGTTTTAGGGACAGTTATAGTTAGTTGGACATTGCACTCGTACAAAACCCGTGAAATTCCCCGTTATAGTTAGTCCAGCTAACTATAACTCGCGCCCCGCAATGCACTGCTGATGACGTCACATATTACATCACTCATGACATGGTCAGTGACATCACTGATGACATCACTGATGACATCTCAAATGACATCACTGATGACATCACTGATGACATCATCCAGTGACTGTGTGTTTCTGTAAAGTTTAAATATTTTTACTATATATAGGAAAAGACGTATTGAAGAATGAGTGGGTGTGTAAGTGTCTGTATGGATGATTTAGTAGGTGCGTGACTGACTCTATAAGTGAGTGATTTAACGTATCTTACTGAATGCATGGGTTAGTGACTAAACTGGGTGAATGTCTGTATCCGTCTGTCTGTTGCTGTGTAAGTGGCTGCATGTGTTTGTGAATAGCTACATGAGTGTCTATATGAGTTATTGAATGCTTGTCTGAGTATCTGTATGGGTGCCTGAGTGTTTGTGTGGGAGGGGTGTGTGCAACTCTGTGCATAGATGTGTGAGTGGGTGATTCACTGGGTGGATGGTTTCAAGAGTGCAACTGTGATAGACTGTATGGGTGGGTAAGTGTGTGTAAGAGTGTGTTAGTGAGTGAATGTATGTCCCAGTGGTACATGTGTGAGTAACTACATATGTGAAAGGCAGTATATATGTGTGTTGGAGTATATAAATAGCTATAAGCGAGAGTGAGTGATTGTGATAGTGGCTGTATGGATGAGTGTGTGCTTGTATCAGTGATTGTATAAGAGCGTAAGAATGTGCTACTATTTGTATGAGTAAGTGAGCTGGTGTGTGTATAACTGTATAGGTGAGTAAATGGTAGTGTGTTTAATTATTTGCATGACTGACTATGTGTGTGAGTACCTCTATGGATGAGTGGCGGTGTTTGAGTGTCTATATAGGAGTATGAGTGCATATGATAGTCCTGTACTGAGTGACCGTAAGTATGAGTGACTGTACGGGTGAGTGAGTGGATGTGTGCGTAGACCTAAGAATCAGTGAGTGGGTATGTAGTTATTGGTGTTGGAGTGTCTATGGTTTTGCGAATGGCAGTCTGTAATTTAGAGTGGGTGTATCAAAGGTTATATTAGAGTGTGAGGAGGTGCATCAGATTATCACGTGGATGATGTCATCAGTGATGTCATTTGAGATGTCATCAGTGATGTCATCAGTGATGTCACTGACCATGTCATGAGTGATGTAATATGTGACGTCATCAGCAGTGCATTGCGGGCGCGAGTTATAGTTAGCTGGACTAACTATAACGGGGGAATTTCACGGGTTTTGTACGAGTGCAATGTCCAACTAACTATAACTGTCCCTAAAACCTATGGTTTTTTCAGTGAATTTCAAAGGTTTTTTAAATGCTAATTTGTAACTATAACGTCCCTGAAACCTATGGTTTTTTCAGTGAATTTCAAAGGTTTTTTAAATGCTAATTTGTAACTATAACATGTCTGAAACCTACAGTTTTTTCAGTGAATTTCAAAGGTTTTGTAAATGACAATTTTTAAATGTATTAATTGTTATATAAATTTTTTTCATACTGATGTCCAAATTTTTTAGAAACAATTTTTTTTTACATATTTTATTTTTAAATTACATTGTAATTACATTATACATTACATTACAAAAAATACTTTCTCAGAATGAATTACTTTAGTTTAATTACTTTGCACATAGGCAATAGACTTTTAAGTACAGTAGTTACAGTTGTTGCAATGGGCAACACATTTTCAAACACAATGCAACATTCAGCTCAATGTGAATTTCTAGTTAAATGCAATTAGTTACTTTATGGATTACTTTTCTAACCACATTACTGGATCCTAGATTCAGTCCTGGGACATCTCCTGTAAACAGTTGAGTAAAAGCGTTTTGGTTACAGTCGTGATTTTTAAGGAATATTATTGTACTTTAAAAGTTCACACTTAGAAACTTTTTCTCATAGAATCACCAATGTTATCCTATGGAAGGAAATTCACTTAGAAGTTAAAAACTGTTATCGTTACTTTTTCTTACTCAGTGTTGGATCCTGGATCCAGCACTGGTGCATTTCCTGTAAACAGTTGAAAGAATGCGTTTAAGTCATACAGGCGATTTTTTAGGAATATTTGTAGTTTGTGAAAATCGACACTTTGAAACTTTTCTGCTGAAAACCAGACAATGGATTCCTATGGAAGGAAATTCAAGTTACTGGTAAGTACGGTTAAAATTACTTTTGAGGATCAGTACTGGGCTGAAAGATGCAGCACTGAGGTCTCTCCTGATAACAGGTGAGTAAATCGGAATTCGTATTTCGGCTGATTTTAGAGGACTATTTTAAAGTTCCAAAACTCCACACTTAGAAGAATTTCCAAGTGAAACCAGTCAATGTTAGCCTATGGAAGGAAATTCAAGTTACTGGTAAGTACGGTTAAAATTACTTTTCAGGACCAGTACTGGGCTGAAAGATGCAGCACTGAGGTCTCTCCTGATAACAGGTGAGTAAATCAGAATTCGGATTTCGGCTGATTTTAGAGGAATATTTGTATGTTTCAAAATCAACACTTAGAAACTTTTTCAGCAAAAAGCAGGCAATGATATCCTATGGAAGGAAATTCAAGTTACTGGTAAGTACGGTTAAAATTACTTTTGAGGATCAGTACTGGGCTAAAAGATGCAGCACTGGGTTCTCTCCTGATAACAGGTGAGTAAATCGGAATTCGTATTTCGACTGATTTTAGAGGACTATTTTAAAGTTCCAAAACTCCACACTTAGAAGAATTTCCAAGTGAAACCAGTCAATGTTAGCCTATGGAAGGAAATTCAAGTTACTGGTAAGTACGGTTAAAATTACTTTTCAGGACCAGTACTGGGCTGAAAGATGCAGCACTGAGGTCTCTCCTGATAACAGGTGAGTAAATCGGAATTCGTATTTCGGCTGATTTTAGAGGAATATTTTAAAGTTCCAAAACTCCACACTTAGAAGAATTTCCAAGTGAAACCAGTCAATGTTAGCCTATGAAGGAAATTCAAGTTACCGGTAAGTACGGTTAAAATTACTTTTCAGGACCAGTACTGGGCTGAAAGATGCAGCACTGAGGTCTCTCCTGATAACAGGTGAGTAAATCAGAATTCGGATTTCGGCTGATTTTAGAGGAATATTTGTATGTTTCAAAAATCAACACTTAGAAACTTTTTCAGCAAAAGCAGGCAATGATATCCTATGGAAGGAAATTCAAGTTACTGGTAAGTACGGTTAAAATTACTTTTGAGGATCAGTACTGGGCTGAAAGATGCAGCACTGAGGTCTCTCCTGATAACAGGTGAGTAAATCGGAATTCGTAGTTCGGCTGATTTTAGAGGAATATTTTAAAGTTCCAAAACTCCACACTTGGAAGAATTTCCAAGTGAAACCAGTCAATGTTAGCCTATGAAGGAAATTCAAGTTACCGGTAAGTACGGTTAAAATTACTTTTGAGGATCAGTACTGGGCTGAAAGATGCAGCACTGAGGTCTCTCCTGATAACAGGTGAGTAAATCGGAATTCGTATTTCGGCTGATTTTAGAGGAATATTTTAAAGTTCCAAAACTCCAAACTTAGAAGAATTTCCAAGTGAAACCAGTCAATGTTAGCCTATGAAGGAAATTCAAGTTACCGGTAAGTACGGTTAAAATTACTTTTCAGGACCAGTACTGGGCTGAAAGATGCAGCACTGAGGTCTCTCCTGATAACAGGTGAGTAAATCGGAATTCGTATTTCGGCTGATTTTAGAGGAATATTTTAAAGTTCCAAAACTCCACACTTAGAAGAATTTCCAAGTGAAACTAGTCAATGTTAGCCTATGAAGGAAATTCAAGTTACCGGTAAGTACGGTTAAAATTACTTTTGAGGATCAGTACTGGGCTGAAAGATGCAGCACTGAGGTCTCTCCTGATAACAGGTGAGTAAATCGGAATTCGGATTTCGGCTGATTTTAGAGGAATATTTGTATGTTTCAAAACTCCACACTTAGAAGAATTTCCAAGTGAAACCAGTCAATGTTAGCCTATGGAAGGAAATTCAAGTTACCGGTAAGTACGGTTAAAATTACTTTTGAGGATCAGTACTGGGCTGAAAGATGCAGAACTGAGGTCTCTCCTGATAACAGGTGAGTAAATCGGAATTCGTATTTCGGCTGATTTTAGAGGAATATTTTAAAGTTCCAAAACTCCACACTTAGAAGAATTTCCAAGTGAAACCAGTCAATGTTAGCCTATGAAGGAAATTCAAGTTACCGGTAAGTACGGTTAAAATTACTTTTGAGGATCAGTACTGGGCTGAAAGATGCAGCACTGAGGTCTCTCCTGATAACAGGTGAGTAAATCGGAATTCGTATTTCGGCTGATTTTAGAGGAATATTTGCACTATGGTGAAGGGAGGGGCGGGGCCTGAGGTGGCATCTGTGCAAACGCGCCCCGTGGCGCGTTTTAAGTTGGGGGATTAAGTCCCCTTGAATCATGAGGGTCCCTACGGGCCAACTAGCCCACCAGGAACCTCCAGTATGCGCCAGGGGGCTGCGTTGCAGAGACATGTACAGAGGCCACACCCCTTTTACACCTCTCTGCAACGCAGCTCTGTGGCGCTTTCTGGACGTACCTGTTGGGCTAGTTGGCCCCCAGGGACCCTCAGGATTGAAGAGGATTTAATTCCCCATCTTAAAACGCGCCACGGGGCCTGTTTGCACACATGTCACCTGAAGCCCCGCCCCCTCCCTTCACCACTGTGCAAACGCGCTCCGTGGCGCGTTTTAAGTCGGGGGATTAACTCCCCTTGAATCCTGAGGGTCCCTGGAGTCCAACTAGCCCACCATGTTCCTCCAAAAAGCGCCACAGAGCTGCGTTGCAGAGAGGTGTAAAAAGGGGCGTGGCCTCTGTACACCTCTCTGCAAGGCAGCCCCCTGGCGCATACTGGAGGTTCCTGGTGGGCTAGTTGGCCCTCAGGGACCCCCAGTATTCAAGGGGAATCGTTGCCCCACTGCAAACGTGCCAGGGGCGTGTTTGCAGAGTGGTGAAGGAAGGGCGGGGCCTGCGGGCCCGATCGTTTTTTGTTTTTTTGTTTTTCCCCCTGAAGGGAGGCCGTGTGGCCCCCTTCCTTTTTCCTATTTTTAGGCCCCGGGGACCCCATCCCCCGGGGCCTGGCCTCTCGTTGGGGACTGTGGGGGTCCCCAAGCCCCCCACAGTCCCGCCGGCTCCCCGTGTCCTACGGGAGCCGGCATTGCGTTCCACATGGGGAGCAGCTAACATGCTGCTCCCCATGTGGAAAAGCATCGGCTTTGGATATTGGAAGCGAGAGCAGGTTTCCTGCTCTCTCTTCCAATATCCAAAGCAGTTTGCAATGACAGGACGGGAGCCGCGAGGCTCCCGTCCTGTCATTAGCAACAGCAGTGTCCCGGGGTAGGCACCCCGGGACACTGCAGGAGCCGGCCCTGGGGGTGGCGGTCCCCAGGGCCATCAAGGGCTCCAGGAGGGGGCCGCGCGGCCCCCCTCCCTACATCGGAAAGCCCCGGGGAGGTGGTGGTCCCCGGGGCTTGGGGGTCCAAAACGGACCCCCATTTTCATTTTCTTAGTGCCCCGGGGAGGTGGTGGTCTCGGGCGTGTGGGGGCTGGAGCCCCCCACACAGGTTTTTAAATATAAAAAAGAAGCCCCGGGGAGGTGGTGGTCCTCGGGGCTGCGGAGGGCTCAGAGCCCTCCCGCACCATTATCCATAAAGCCCCGGGGGTGGTGGTCCCCGGGCTTGGGGGCCCCAGAGGCCCCCACACATAAAATTAACCCCCCAGCATGCCCCCGGGACTTGGCCCACCCGGGGCCACTACATCGAAGCGCGGGAGACCGCGCTTCGATTTTCCGGCAGGGTTCGCGCTCCCTGAGCGCATCCTGCCGATTTTTAAAAAAAAAATTTTTTTTTGCCCAGGGGTCCTTGTGGGACCCCCTGAGCAGACCTAGGGGGTCAGGGTGTTTCTACCCTGCCCCTTTGTGCGCTTTGCGCACTTGTTTCTGTCCCTCGGTTCTACCGAGGGATAAAATGGCTGCCAACACTTCCTGATTTGGAGTGTTGACAGCCAATTAACATAAAGCTCATGCTCGGGAGGATCCGCAGCCCTAGATATACCTATCTTTTTTCTTTTGATTTTCTCAGCAACTACTGAACGGATTTACACCATTTAACAAAAGGGTTCTTTCTGAACCAAGAACTACCTCTTTGCCAAATTTGGTGTAATTCCGTTCAGCAGTTCGGGCTGTAGCCGTGTCTAAAGTTTCCTATGGAAAATTGCATGGGAAACGCGTTTTGGGACCCCCTTTTCTCGGCCCCGCTGACGAATCCCCGAGACTTTCAGGGTAGGAGCGGGCCACAAAGTTTGAAAATTTTGCGAAGATACGTCAACCGGCAAGAGAGTTATTTCAAATAGAATGTCGCGGATTTCCTATGGATAATAGGTTGTAACTATAACTATCTACTGGCGACCGCCAGTAGATAATATATATATATATATATATATATATATATATATATATATATATATCTCACTCTGGTGGTGATAGCGCCAGAGTAGTTCTCTAAAGTTAGGTTTTATAGTTTTATGGTATTTATTTTTTAACATTTCCATCTGTACCTATCCATGTTTATTTTTTGGCCATTATATTGTTATTTTTCCATATTTATTTTGTGTTTTGAGAATAAATGGAGATGTAAAATTGTATATTTCCGCATGTATTTAACTGATAAACATGCACTCATTCTTTGATACCGGTCACTTTTTAGCTAATTAAGGAGCCCAATGTAACAAAACACCACACCCACAATTAAATATTAGCATTATATACTATGTCTTACTGCTCAACTGTTGGCCTAGAATTCATGAAGAACAGCATGGAGCGTCACTCACAAGAAGCACAGTTTTCTGTATTTTTCTGCTTTTAAAAATAAAACCAGATAGCAAACACATTGTTTTCTGTCTATGTTTAGCTGTAAAAACCAGTAAAAACAGAAAACTGGGAGCCTTAGTTATAGTTGTGTCAGACTTTCCATAAGAAAGTCATTTTTTGATTAATAACTTTTTGTTGTTCAACAAATCTGCACTAAACTTTCCCAAAAAAGTTAAAGTTGTGCTCTGATCCATCACGTGAGAGCCAAGAAAAAGAAGGGGTCCCAAAACGTTGATTTCCCATTTTGATTGCATAGGAAAGCTTGCTCTCTGATACACAACAAATTACTAAACGAAATTACACCAAATTTAGCAGACAGATAAAACTTTACTCAGAAATCACGCAAGTGAGTTTTTTGTTGTCTGCTCAGCACCGTCAGTTTTTAAAAGCAGGTGCCGAGACAGCAGCAACCATGTTACTACAGCAGCAACAATTTTCACATCCATCAGTGAGTACAGCCGCCCCCTTAGATCCATGGGCGCCCTCTTCTATTCTTGTCGTATATTTTCTCAGAAATCTGTGTCAACCGGCAGAGACTGTCGCTCTGCAACGAACTTGCTGACTTATGTGTCTCGCACACTTTGGCCATTGTGTGATCGAGATCAGTGCTCTGATAACCTTAAAGCCTCTACACTTAACTCCCGGGCTCTGCCAATTTTACACGCACGACAAGTTCATCTAAAGTGCTGCGCCACTGGCGCATTCAGTTTTCTTGATGGACAGCGATTTTATTCTGCCATCTCACTAACCTGTGCCTGACAAGGTCGTCCTTCAGATCACTTGAAAATCCTGACGCCATGTGTGTATTTTGCACCTAGACGGGCATATATCCTTGGGGCATATTAGCAAGAAGAGGCGATAATCATCGCTAACCCTGCTTAGCGTGATTTTTTTTATCGCCGGCTATCGCTGGAATATATCGCCACGCTAACGCTGTATTAGCAACGATTAGCGCTATGGCGATGAATATTCCAGCAATAGCGAGGAAATGAGCCAACATCGCTGAAAAACCAGCGATGTTGCATGGAGAAGGGAGAACACCTTGCTGATACGACCCTGTGGTCGTATCAGCATAATCCACCCTCCCATGTTAGGTATGGCTAACACCTGCTAATTGCAGGTGTTAAATAAATGGCAATGACTCTCGGTTAGCGCGACTTTTCACGTCGCTAACTGCGAGCCATGGCCACCTTGCTAATAGGCGATAGGCCTGTTAGCGGGTGTTTCCCAGGTTTGTTCGTCGGGAACGCCCACTTTGCATGTCATTAGCGATAAATATCGCTGACATGCAAAGCGGTAAAAACGGGCGCTAATGCCCGCAAACTGTCGCTAACTGCTGTTAGAGACAGTTTGCTGATAGGGCGATAAGAATATCGCCGCTTTAGCGGCAAAAAGTGCCGCTAAAGCGGCGATAGTGCCCTTGATAATATGCCCCCTTGTTCTCTTGTAAGCTCACACTTTACAGTCTGGCTTTGGCTCCAATTTCCACACCAGGCTCTCTTCTTGATGGATAGATCTCTCCACTACCGTCCGCCAAGCCTTTGCTTACTCAGTCGATTTCAGCTGTTCCACGTGCACCAAACTCCTTGCATTATCATTTTGACAGATTT
The DNA here is from genome assembly GCA_963921515.1 of Calotriton arnoldi. Taxonomy (NCBI): domain Eukaryota; kingdom Metazoa; phylum Chordata; class Amphibia; order Caudata; family Salamandridae; genus Calotriton; species Calotriton arnoldi. The sequence goes on from CAWUFW010018524.1 coordinate 13,665, forward strand.
CCAGCTGAGATGCTTTCTGCCTAATTTACAACAATATATTTGGGACCTACGGGCCACCGGCTTATCTGTTTCTCTAGCCCTTCTCCTACAAATCACTAGTCCTGAGGGTGGCCCTCCTACCCCTTGGGTTGAAACGTCGCTACCATTTTATGTATATCACATACGATTAGTTCTAGGTCGGTTTTTATTTTTTTTATTTTTACTAATATAAAACAAGACTTCAGTGGGTCATATGAGTCTCCTCACAGTCCTAAATTATCGTCGTATTGAGCGAATCACGTTTTAAGCATGAACCACTTTTTAGGCACAAAATCACTTTCTTTTTTTTTCACCTATAATTTTTAACTACATTTAGTATATTGCTAATAAGCTTCTATTGTAATAATGGAATTTGTGTTTTCAGTATTAATAATCTTCCTTTCCATGGTCACGAATATTTTTACATTACATTACTGAGTGTCTTCTTAAAAGCATGCACCCACGTGAATTACTGGAACCACTGTCATTTTACAACAGGGAACCGGAAGCCATTGCAGCTGATAACGTGAAACGCAAAACAAGAGCTACCCAACAAGGCAGGGACAAAAAATTGACAACAGTTGTAACCACTGCTACAACAGCAACACCACTTGGCATCACATCATACTTCAACCTTAACTGCCAGCAAGACAAGGTCAACAGTAGCGGCCATAGTTCTATCGACTTGGAAAAAACAAAAAGTAACGTGTAACTCTTAAATTAATTTAAACTGCTTTTAATAACTCTGGGCCACATTCCAGTCTATTTCTTTGCTCACTGTGCCAGTACAGCCAGGGTCCAACAATATGCAAATCAGCTTTAAGTTTGCTCTAGAAATAACAGCTCAGGCCAAAACACTAAGGGCCAATTCCGATTCGGGCCGGAAATCTCTCCGACCGAGCCGGATCCGGAGAGATTTCCGACCGAGATCGGACCCGTGCAGCCCGACCGAACGAGTACGATGCGTCCGTATGCTATCGTACTCGATTCGGTCGGACTCCCATTGAAGTCAATGGGAGCCGGTGGTACAACGCGTACGCGGGCTCCCATTGCCTCAATGGGTGTGAGGCGAACAAGGGCGCCCCTACAGCGGGTACGCGGCGAGCGACTCGCGCCGTACACGCACAGGTAGGGGGGACCCATGGGTCCCCCTGTGTGCGACTCGCGCGGCTACGCGTACAGGGGTCCGACACGGACCCCGAAGTACGGCTCCAACTGCTCTTTCGAGCCGGACGGCGCGTGTCGGTCGGACTGCTCGCGGCGCGCATCGTACTTACCCGGCCGGGGAACGTCTCCATTGCGCGGTGCGAGTCGTGGTCCGAGCGAGTCGGTCGGGTGCGGTTCGACCCGGGAACGAGTCGGTCGGAGCGGTTGGGACGCCCGAACGGAGTCGGTCGGCGATTTCGCATCGTACTCACTCGTCCGGACGCGCGTATGAATCGGTCGGGAAATAGGGCTCGAATCGGATCCGGCTAAGCCGAATCCGATTCGGAGCCCTACCGGCCGAGATCGGAATCGGCCCCTAAGACATGACCTCTCTGAATGGGAGCACAAGCAATCTCAGACCAGTTTTGGCTTGTGGGGCCTTATCACTGACTTACAGCTCGAGTCCCATGACACAAGTATGGGTCCCATGTCTCGTTATATGGCACCTCACGTAATGAATGGAAATACAGGTGTACACAAATGTTAACAGACTTTGTGCCACGTCTGTGTGAAACCTTTCTGTGCGTCCTATGCCTGTTATCCAGTATATTCCCCAAGCTTTTTGAGCCATGCATCCCGTTACAAATTGCCTGGTACAAATTGTGTCTGTGGATTTGTGAATGGCTGTGCATGTATAGATTGTGAATGGCTGTGCATGTATAGATTGTGAATGGCTGTGCATGTATAGAGTCCGACCTATTGGCTTTGCCAATGCTGATCTTTAATCGTGCCTGCAGGTAGTGGCATTTCCCAATGAGCTTGTTAAGGAGAGTAGGACGAGTAATTATTGTGTTCTGCGGTATAGTAGAAAAATATTTTAACTTGTCCAAAACAAACTAGATAGGCACAAGTGCTTAATAAATGACTCCCACACACAAACGGTGTTGCCCACACAAAAAGGGCATTGGCAAAACCAATACGGGTGGCCTTTTTGCATGTTTAAGTGCTTAACATGCTCAGCCCCTATGTACATTGACCTATAAACAAATAAAGGCTAACTACAAAGGCACTTACTAGGGAGACTGCGAGCTAAGAACTTGGAGGGCGCTATGGTGAAATAGCACACACACAATCACTGCTAATGATAGGCCATGATGTTACTGCTGCCAAATGAGGTATTGTGAGAAAATTGATGCACAAGCTGTAATGAAGCTACTACCATACAATCAATTGCTAGACTGCTGGTGCACAAAGGTTTATGAGACTGCTGCAGAACAAGCTCTCGGAAGGATTTTTCAAATGAGCTCTTGTGAGACTGCAGCTGCATGAAATTTTGTGAGACTGGTGCCATACGATCAATGATGAGACTGCAGAATCTTTCTGATCCAGCCAACAGATGGGTGACACATCCAGAAGTGTAGGTACAGTTCATTTTCATAGAGACCGATTCCAAACAACATGCAACTTGCAGCCATATTCAGTTTGAAGGCTTCAAAAGTGTCTGTTCAATTTATGCATTTGGGTCAATTCTTGTTGCCTGGGGAAGAAAGAGTCATTTGCTGACCCACTATGCCATGACTCGCTTTGTTCATGCTCTCAGTGTCCCTGGAATACCGGCATGTGGTGCAAGTCCTGTATATTTCTTCTGGAGCAAGAGGGCAGGATGATCAGGGTAGGGAGTAACTGGGAAGCAGCTGGGCAAACCTCTGCCTGTCCTTGCAATGACAGATGCCTGACCAAGTCTACAATCAAGTCAATCTGATGTTTGTAAAAGGGGGAGCTGCATGCTGAATGCGTTGTCATAATCCCCTGAATGCCTGCTTGTAGTGTCCCTTGAACGAAACACCACTCCATGTGTAGAGTCTTGTATAACTAAAGCCACGGACCTCTTGGAGCAAACAAATGGGACTACTAGGGCTTGAAGCCACCAGGAAGCAGTAGTGCAGGCCTTTGTCAAAATCTGCAAAGTGAGATGCCTCATCAAGGCCTTGCATTAGGGTCAATCTGGTGTCAGGGTCAGACTAGGACAGAAAATAGGCCCGGGCACCAAAACTAAAGTGGCCCTCATTAGCGAGCCAGATATAAAAAAAAGTGGCATGTGTGTTCAAATTGGGGCAGTTTTGACCTTTTAAAGACGTTCTGTGTTTGCTTCTTTCTTTGTGTCTCATTGAGTTTATAGTTTAGCCTCTATTATAACGAGGAAGACTAAACCTGAGGTTACCACAGCACAGACTACCACACCACATAATTACTCTCCATAACACATAATCCCACTCCACATAATTCCTATACACTAAATACCACATACTTTCTATCCACATAATTCCACTGCACAACATACCACATAATTCCACTACACACAACGTACATCCACTCCAAAAAACATTAGTTGAAAACTTTTACATTTACAATGCCAATAGCTCTAAACTCTCGCAAATGCGAGACCTATTGCATTGCAAATGCTTGTTTTAACAGGGAGCCAATGCAGGTTCTTCAAGTGAGAAGCGATCGAAGATCGTCTAGGTAACATGACGACCAGATGGGCCGCTGCGTTCTGAACAGTTTATAGTTTCTTCAGCAGGTATTGTGGAAGACTAGCATAAAGGGCATTGGCATAGTCCTGAATGGACACAATCAAAGCCAAGATAACTGTTATCCTCATGGGCAAAGAGAGGATCTGCAGGAATTTTTTCGGCGTTTGCATCAAACTGAAACACGTGCCAACAACCATGTTGATTTGATTTTGTAGAGCCAGCTGTTTGTGAAACTTGACTCCCAAGTTTTTTAACTGCATCCGCTTGGCTGTTGGGTGGGGACGCCCCGGGTGGGGGGGCCCCATCCTGCCAGTGTGCTTGCAGGTTGAGGGTAAAATTATGCCCAAACTGAAAACCTCTGTCTTATCAGTGTTGCATTTGAGCTGATTAGTACTCTTCCACTGGAATACAGCTGAAGGGCAGGGTTTAATGGCATCTTGGGCAATTGGCTCACCTTTTTGACAAAAAACAGTAGCTGAATGTAGTCGGCATAGAAGATTATCTTGGCCCCAAAAGACTTGCAGCTAACGGGGTCTTATAGATGTTAAACATGTTTGGGCTGAGTGCGGAGCCCTGGGGCACTCCCACTGAGACCATAAGAACCAAGAACTACAGCTCCATCTGTCTGCTGCCCTTCCCCAATAAGGTCCTCGAGAAAGCCATCAACCGCCAACACATGGAACACCTGGAGAACCACAACCTTCTGGTCACCTCCCAATCAGGATTCCACACATAACACAGGACCGAAACTGCCTTGCTGGCATCCACGGACAGCATCGGCTCACTCCTAGACTTAGGAAAAATGGTGGCCCTGATCCTACTCGATCTTTCAGCAGCATTCGACACAGTATCAGACAATATCCCGATAAAAAGACTTTACAACATCGGGATCAGAGGAAAAGCCCTCAAGTGTCCTTCTACTATCATGTAAAGTCCTTCTACTATTAGGTAAAACATTGAATATGTAAGAGGGCTTAGGAACTAGATGATTTTTCACAAAGAGTACACAAAGATAGAGTAATTCGGTGCCATGACACCCCAACATCCCTGCACCACAACCCGACGCAGGACAGACAACTCATCTCATTAAGAGCATTCGCACTACAGTAATGGACCACCAAACCTTCCTGATGAGTGAATACCTCAGAAATGTGAGACAGACTTTGCACTAGTCAATCTGTAAAAAATGTAGGGGCCATTTCACAAAGGTCAATACACACGCGTATAGTTACTTACGTGCAAATTTGCTACATTTCGATGCAACTTTGAGCTTATATGGTACTTATCATTTCTGAGTGTGGACTTACACCTAGGTGTATACTTACATATCTTGACACCCTCAATTCAGGAAGTGGAGAAATCAAAGAGTGAATTTACAAGTGCAAAGTAACTACTAGTTGCGTTTCACACGTAGGAGGCTATCTCAACAACTATGGCAGAGATCTACCAATGAGAAAGTATGGTGAAAATAAATAAACTTTATTCATTTTAAAAAGGTTTTTATATTTTAATGTAAATTATACACATTAATTAATTTGAAATAATTATTTTGAACCTAAAAATTATAAAATAAAATATCACAGCACATTGACTCTTTTAAATAAAATTCAGTAAATAATTTAAATATATTAATTTATAATACTATTTTTTAAACCAAATTAAAAAAAATCTAGTCTTCATTAGCATTTTTATTGTCTCATGTGATTATGTGCACAGAAATCTCAGCCATGCTGGCGGGTATCTCCGCACAGAAAAGATAGGGGAGATGGAGGTCTCTGCTTATTGGTTAGAGAATAGCATTTTGTAGTACGTGAGTAATGCTAAAGTACAAAGTCTGAACAACGGTCCCGTCCTTTTCTCAAAAGTGTTTTTGCTACTCAGAAAATTGATTCAGTATATCCCAAAGTTCAAAATCCTCCTCTGAAGACAGCAAACGGGAAAACACTTTACTGCCCTTTTGCTAGGTTCGCACTATACAAGTACCACATATGTGCTTTTAATAGTCACCAAGTACATTCACCTACAAAGTTGGAAGTCACTTTCAAAGAGCCCACAGCCACTATGATGCCCAAGGAATGCCTTGTATGTGAGGAAGTTGACCCTCGGCTAGAGTTACAAAGAATTATTGAGAATGATTTGTTTTGCGCATTTTTGATTACAGACTTCCCGACAACCATGTCACTTTGGTAATTTCGTTTTATATATATATATATAGATATATATGTATATATTTATGTGTGTGTGTATATAGATGTCATCAGCGATGTCATGAGTGATGTCACTGACCATGTCATGGATGATGTAATATGTGAGGTCATAAGCAGTGCATTGTGGGGACGTAAGTTATAGTTAGCTCAGCTAACTATAACTGCTGAATTTCTCTGGTTTTGTAGAAGTGAAATGTGATCCTAACTATAAATTCCCTGTAACCTTTGTTTTTTCAGAGAACTTCTAAGTTTTTTTTAAATTCTATATTGTAAATATAACATCCCTGTAACCTTTGTTTTTTTCAGTGAAAATAAATAAATAAATGTTCTTCGTCGTGCCGTTGCTGGAGGTGAACCAGGATTGTGTTTCTCTCTCTATATATATATATATATATGTATATATATATATATATATATATATATATATATTTATATTAGGCCCGGGAAGTAAACTCCGCTCCCTGTGTGGAGTTTGCAGAATTCGGGCACTCCGGGCAGGAACACGCTAATAACCACACTAATTGATATTGTTTGTTTGTATTACTAATTAAAATGCAACAATGCCATGTTTCAATGATATTCTTCTTGCTTGTTTGCTTTTAGGTGCACAAGAGAAGAGACATCACACACAGTAATGCCAGACAGAATGCCTGTGCACGACGTGATGAATGACTGAGTACGCAACACCTGCATCTCTTCAGCTTGTGAAGCTAAGTGCCACTGCCAACTGACAGCTTCAAGATGGCCCCAAAGAAAGGTGCTGCAGAGAAAGTGGCCAGTGGGGAGGAGAAGAAGCAGATTTCCACCACTCGCATGCCAACCACAACCTTTTTCAGCAAAAGTTGTGCCAGCCACATCGGTCTCCAGCGAGCAAGCTGAGAGCAGCACTCCTGCATCAACAGCACCACCCCCCAACCTAAGCCCAGGACCATGTCTGTCAGTGAGGCAGCCAGTGCAATCATGTTGACGCTGATGAGTAGTGACGTTAAATTGAATTTGTCTCTTTCACAATTGTTTCAGGAAACAGAGCAAATTGGACAGCAGCCGCAGCCAGCAATAGTACATTTGCCTGATGTTGGAGCAGAACAGGAGATTGAGCTTCCTTCCAAGCAAGAAGTTGAACATCCTTTTTTAAAAATCAATGACTCCCAGATCTCCAGCAAGGAAAAGGAAGGGTACTACTGCACCATCTTCTCCAAGCAACACTTCTGATGATGATGATAGGGACATGGAGTGGACCCTGTCAGAGTCCAGGAGGCAACAGGAGAGGCAAGTGAAAAGAAAAGTTCCCTGAAAGCTTAGACTAATGGAAGGGGATGATGAGGAGGATGACAACGACGAGGCAGTCATGGTGGAAGGTGACATAAAAGAGTCTGACATTGCTATTCAGCCTTCTCCGAGGAATGTGGCACAGGTAGCACCGCCACCAGCTCCTGTATTTGCAAAGCCCCAGCTGAGACCTGCACCAACCCCTACCTCACGAGAAGCAGAGGCAATCGACGATACGCCCACCTAACTCCAGTTCTTCTTCAGGCATTGGCAGTGGGGCATAGTAAAAAAGTACTCACCCCCAGTTTGGGACTTTTTTACAGTTACCAAAGAGGGGGAGCACATTGCAGTGTGCAGCATTTGCAGCACGAGTGTTCGTTGAAGTAATCCTCGTATACATTATCGTACTGGAGGCCAAACGACCCATTTGAAAAAAACCACACAATCTAGTGGGAGGAGCACCTTAAAACAATTGCTGAACGTGGTCATGGTGGTGAGGAGAGCCAGGGAACATCATCTACAAGTCCAATCACGGTAGAAGGTGATGAGGAAGAAAAGGGTGACATCTTCACACAAAGTAGCCCTGTTCCCAGCAGTGCTCCAGCAGATTCACCCACCTCTGCGACTTCACAATGGCACAAGATTTGGAGTGAAATGGAGACACCACGGCATACAGTGCTTGCCCCACCATGATGCACATTGAGTCTACCACCATCTACTTCTTGAAATACACCTGCGTCAGTGGCCCCAGAAAAGAAGAAAATCCAGGATACTAATACGGGCAGGTTTAGGCAGGAGGGGCCCTATGAGCGGATCTACCCAACCGCATGTTTGTACAATGGGAACGCTGGCAAAAATGTTAGCGTTGGGCCTCCTCTTTTGTCTTTTGTGGAAGGAGTGGGATTCTTAGAATTTGTGGCAGTCATCTGCCTGAAATGGAAGGTACCAAGTAGGACTTATTATGCCAGAGTTGCTGTTCCAGCACTGCATCACGATGTGCTGCAGTTAGTTGGACAAGCTTTGCAGCAAAGTGTTGTTCACACCATCCACCTGACGACAGACATGTGGACCAATTGTCAGGTGACTGATTACATGGAATGAAGCCGTTGTACCCGACCGCTACCTGCTCCCCTGCTACACATAGCGCCAAGCCGTCTCGGCATTCGTGCACTCTACAAGTTTCTTACTTACTATGTGCATCACTGCACATTGGATCTCTTTTGCGGGGGTAAAGCAAAAGATATATTCAGGTCTTGGCCCTGAAGAAAGTTTTAAGAGTGTTCGGCGCCATGCAACAGTGGCCATGTTCGCCATGGAGAAATCACATACAGCTTTAAACATCTTGGAGGAATTTAACAGCAAGTGTATGAATGACTGCGACCCAGATGTCTCAGAATTGGGTTTGTTGCCACAGACAATGGCAGTAACAAAGTCAAGGCCATGTCAGACGGAGCCTATTTCTGGGTCCTGTGTTTGGCCCATTGCATAAACCTGGTGGTGCGAGATTTCTTCAAAAAAGAAGACATAGTCAGCAACATACTGACCACCTACAGAAGAATCTGCACTTTTTTCAGCCATTCTTTAAAAGCCCGGAATCAGTTGCGGATAATTCAGCGTAATTATAGAGCCCCAGTTAAATCCCTGATACATGTTGGAAATCGACCTTTTACATGTTGCAACATCTGTATGAGCAGTACAAACAGATCAATGACTATGTCATTCAAAGAGGAGGGGATGCAGCTCAAAATCTATGACCACGGATGCGGACAAATGGGGCCTAGTCAAATGCCTGACACAGATGCTACTCCCTTTTGACGGTTTCACACGGGAAGTTAGCAAATAGGACAGTACGATGGGCCAAGCTATTCCGTTGTTGCATCTCCTACAGGACCAGGTAAAGAAGGTGTTTTAAAGGTTCACCCCTACAGGTGTGAATGAAAATACAGAAGCACATGCCTTGGTTGAGATCTTAATCCCTTGCTTGGCTTGTAATACAAGGCTGCAACATGACATCATCGAGTCCAAAGAGTATATCTGTGCCACACTACTTGATCCACAGTACAAAAACATTCTGCCCACTTTCATTCCTTTTTCTGAAGTGAATGTTTTAAAATACAAGAGGTGGATTGTAGAGCAAGTCGGAGACTTGAAAGACGAATGGCTTTTCCTATCGCCAGTGTGTCTGCTGAACGTGTGTTTAGTGCAGCTGGTGTGGTTGTTACAGTGAAAAGGACCAGTCTCTTGCCTCAAAACATGGAGAGATTGAGGCAACATTTTATACCACACAATTACACCGTTCCTGAAACAGCAGCACAGGAGGAAGAGGAGGGTGATTGGTCTGAAATTGAATCAGATTTGTTAGCTGACCAACTTCTGGGTAAACCACCTGAGTTTGAGGACGAACTCTACTTCCTGGACTAAGTACGCCAGTGACCCTATTGAACTTTTTAATTATTTCTTGTTGAACTTTGTTTTTGCAAAACAAGGAGCTAGTGGAACATTGTTATTTTTGTGTCAGATTTATGCTGCCACACCTTTCTTGAGAAATTTCTTGAGATGATAATCAATTGATTTGCAATGTTTGGGGCCTGAGTAATGGACAATCGTTTTTTTCCCTAGGCGGTGATGAACTGCCCTTTCTCACTTAGCCAGATTTAATTGTTGGGTCCTCTACTTTTTTTTGGTTCTTCAGAGACCAGAAAAGTATCTACAGTAAACAAACGAAAAGCTATGTAAAATACTGCAATTCTGTTTCTCTACTTGTTCTTCAACAGCAGGGCACTACACGTCTATCTTGCTCAGGTCATGATGATGACTGGTCTCAGACAGAGTTACTCGGAGTCAGGACTCAGGAGGAGGATGGAAGAACTCAGGGCGGGATCTGCAGGACTACCTCATCAACAGCTATAACCAAGACGTTATCGACTTCTGTGCTCTGTTCAAAGGTAAACCAAGAGTCTGAGGCCTAGTACTCAGCTATATGGAATAGAGAGAGGTGCGTTTGTGAAATGCTGCTGTGTGTGTGTGTTGGACTTGTGGCAAAAGTGAAACTCTGAGATGCTCTCTTGTTTATTTTGCTCTGCATCTGAGTCTTCTTGATATACTTCTCATGAAGCTTACTTTCCTTCTGTCCTTCTCCTTGACTCTAAAATACAGTTTCTCTTTTACAATCTGCAGGCCTTCTTCTAGTATCCAGCATGAACGAAAAGTGAAAGCTGAGCTCAACAACACTCCTGCTTCTTACCTACCGGGCCGGTCCAGACAGACACCAAGGAGTGGACATTCCTGAGGAAAATGCAGATGCACCACCTAATTTACCAATACAGTATCATTTTTCTTTTAACAATTTGAAGAACTTGGTGGGTGGGTTCACTCCCCAACCTAGAAGGCAGAACAATTTGAGATGGCTGATAACTTGGGTCTCAGGGGCAGAAGGACTGTTTGCAATGCATTTATCTGAACTCTGTCATACTCATTCCTTTGTTTCCGTCCAAAACAGATTGATGATAAATTATTTGCTGCTGCAGTCATTGCCCAGATGAATGTTGTCCTTGTGTAGTGTTTATTTTTGTCAAACCTTTCCCAAAAATCCCCCTTCCCATCCATTCATCGTACCCCTAACCCTCTTACCCCCCCGGGGTGTGTGATTTATTGAGGTGTGCTTTAATTTACACCATCAATGGTTCACACACTTGGTGGGACGGATGTTTTGAAAGCAAAACCAACTTACTGCAGGATCTTCTAATAAATAGCCCACACTGGCCATATACCCTCCAGTGCATGAAAAAAGATACATATTTTAGATATAGAATGAAGAACATAATTCGTCAGCATCATCATTCAGGCCTTGTATTATGTAACCTTAAACGCCTAACCTAAGCTTGTCCACTCTAGACTTTGAGTCAATTTCTTTTATAACTCGAGGATTTCACAAATAATACTACTAGCTCAACATTAGCCAAAACTTAACTTAGTAGTATTGCTATTTTTTGTATTTTAGCACTATCAGGCATTCTCGTTGTATCATCATGCAGTACTCAGGTGGTGTCAATTCTTTATAAAGCTTTGATAAAATATAGCCCACTAACTCAGTCTTTCTATTTCCATTTAGTTGCCTACGATGGATAATCAATCAATCATTCAGATTAATCCTACAGTTGGAGCTCACCTGGGTGGAACTGAAGTGGATCTTGCTTGTGAAGTTGTGATTGTGATGCTTTCCCTGTTATTGTTTCATCTATATTCAGGTAAGACAACTAGTATGGAAACAATTGAACTAGTTAACTTAATAAGTAAGTAACTAACTGCTACTATTGTTTATCTAGGTTGTTGTACACAATACAGGTCATCATGGCAGTATTACCTCTAATGGTGACGATAGTTAGAGAAGTATAACCCTATAATTAAGCGCTACACTCTCTCCGAAGCACAGAAACAGCACATAAACAGGCTGCATAAAACTAGCTGGAGGCAGCAGTGCAAAATAAAACAAACTACTTCAGGAATAAATTTAGATTGAATAAAATAGTTTTCCCCTTTATTTATTTACAAAGAAACCCACCCTTTCCACTTAAACAACATGTCCACCCCTCTCCCCAAACAAAACTGACCCAAGCCCCAAAACTCAAAATGTCCAAGGAAAAAGTCACGCCAGTCCCAAATCTCTTCCCACCCTCTCCACCAAGCACCAACAAACAACAATTTCCTCCCACCGAAACAAAAAATGTAAAAAAGAACTAGAAAATGATGTTGTGTATGTCGGTCCGGAGCTGGATCAGGCTCTGCTCCATTGTGGTAAGCTGGCCCTCAATGGTGTCCAGGCGCTGCAGGATGCAGCGCAGCCATGCCCTCTTGTCAGTGTGGTAGGGGGTGGCAGCAGTTGGCTGGCGCCGGCGATGGGGTGGCCGGGAGGCTGGCGGCTGAGGGGGACCGGCTGCACTGGGGCCTGGCAGAGAGGCATTTATTTCCTCCTCCTCTTCTTCTTTTATAAGATAGATAATTGCGTCCGATCAAGGGGGTCCGAGAGTATCATATTATTTTAAGCAAAGCTGCTGATAAAATAATAATGGCAAGAACTCGAGATGCATTGTGGAACTTGCAGTCATTGTGAGAGACATTACCTACTGAAGGTGAGTTTTTTTCAATCCACAGGCACTGTAATTGGATGGTTAAAAGATCTGGCAACCAATGGGAGTGTGTTTTGTTAAATAAATTAAAGAACTGATAACATCAGAACCCCGGGGAGACAAGAATTGAGAAAGGCGAATTCTCGACGAAACACGTCTGCTTGGCACAATAAAGGGCTGTGGAATCCGCTGTGTGCTCCTTAATGTTCCTATTGGAGCATTGTTGTTGGAAATGTTAAATGCGTGCAGCCACTTGCACGCTAAACGAGGCATCTGATTTGAAAAGTGTTTGGCGGTCTCAAGAGTGGCATTTGGTGAAATGTTGAAGTGGAGACTGCCATATCCATTGCTTCACTAAAAGGACAATCATACCCATGGACACTGAGTCCCCATTACTAAATGGTAAGGGTGATTTACAAAACGTCCCAGGAACCACTGCATGCTCTTAAAAAATGAAACAGAAACGTTTAATTTTTTTTTTTAAAAGCATCCCGTTTTCCCCAAGGAAAACGGGCTGCATTTAAAAAAAAACCCAGCTGTATTAAAAAAGCAGTCACAGACATGGTGGTATGCTGACCCCAGCAGGCCGCCATCCCTGTGAGTGCTGGCCATTCCTAATGGGGTCGCAAATAGCACCTGCCTCATCAATATTAATGAGGCAGGCAATTTGCGACCCCATTAGGAATCGCTAACAGTGTCTGAGACACTGTTGTGAATTGCATTTTGCGAGTCGCAAAGCGACACAATTTGCAAATCGCAAAATGTAAGGGTCGTACATCTGGCCCTTAGAGAGAGCAATCATGGGGAGAGAAACTTTGAGACCTTATATTCTGGAGACCTTATGAGGCTGTTTCCCAAAAGTGTTTACGAGTAGGGGAAATAATTCTACAGGAGTGATCTTTTACATGCTCTTAAAAGCCTTTGTGAACTAGCCCGAAAGCATCCGACTCCCTATTAGTAACAGGAATTGGCAAAGCCAATAGGTCTCGCCTATGCAAGTGCTATTGGCTTTGCCAATATGCTTTAGGCATTTTATACACCAGAGTGGCTGCTGTTCAGCATGGCTAAAAGTTAGTGGTGTAGAGGAGAGTGGCGTGGAGTGTAAAGTGGAATAGCGAAGAGTGGAGTAGAGATTTGTAGAGTGGAGTGGCAAAGAGTGTAGTGTATTGGAGTGGCATAGAGTGGAGTCATGTAGAGAGGTGCACAGTGGAGTGGCGTAGGATAGAATCGACTGGTGTAGAGTGGACTGGTGTGGTTTGGATTGGCGAAGAGTGTTGCAGAATATAGTGGTACATAATTCAGTGGCATTGAGTGGAGTGGCATTGAATTCAGTAGCTTACAATGCAGAGTCATTTAATGCAGTAGCATAGATTAGAGTGGTGCATAGTAGAGAGGTGTGGCACAGAGTGGGGTGGTGCAGAATAAAATGGCGCAGAGTAGAGTGGTGCAGTGTAGAGTGGTGCAGAATAGAGTGGGGCAGAGTAGAGTGGTGTAGAGTGCAATGGTGCAGAGTGCAGAAACATAGAGTGCATTAGCATAGAGTACAGTGGCGTGGAGTGGTGCAGAGTGAAGTGGCGTAGAGTACAGTGATGCAGAGCGCAGTGGTGCAGAGTAGAATCGTGTGGCATAGAGTGCAGTGACATCGAGTGGCTTGGAGTTCAGTGGCATAGAGTGGAACTGTGCAGAGTAGTTTGGTGTGGCCTAGACTGGAGTGGTGTAGAGTGCAGAGTCAAGAGTGCAGCGGTGTAGAGTAGAGTGGTGTAGAATAGATGGCAAAGAGTGCATTGGCATAGAGTAGAGTGGTACACGGTAGTGTAGAGAGGCATAGCGTGAAGTGGCATGGAGTGCAGTGGCATAGAGTGGAGTGATGCAGAGTATAGTGGCGTGGGTTGGTGTAAAATTGGAGTGGGGCAGAAGAGTTGAGTACAGTGGTGTGGAATGCAGTGGTGTGGAGTGCAGTGGAGCAGAGTGGAGTAGAGTGCAGTGAAATAGAGTGCAGTGGTGCAGAGTGAAGTAGAGTGCAGTGGCATGGTGTAAGGTGGAGTGGTGCAGAGGAGAGTGGAGTAGCATAGAGTGGAGTATGCATGTGTGGTAGCACAAAACCATTACAGACAACACATTTTCAATTGAAATGAAAATTAACCCTAGGCGTAGTTCGCGTAGTAGCGCTACGCGCAGCTACGCGAAGTGCACTTCGCACTACGCAAGCTACGCGTAGCACTACGCAAACTGCGTAGTGCGGTAGGAATGCTGTTCGCAATGATTGCACAGTGCCGGATGCTTGTCTGCACTGTGCAATCATTGCAAACGGCATCTTGCACAGTGCAAGCGGTCGTTTTCTGCCGCTCGAGTAGATTTGTACTCGAGCGGCAGTTTTCTCAACGCGGACTGGTAGTTTCTCATCGCGAGCGGTCGCGACCACTCGCAATGAGAAACCTGACCTCCCCGCGTTGAGAATCTCACCGGGAGGTTTATTTTCCACGCTCGCGATCGGCAACTTGATGTTGCTGATCGCGAACGAGGAAAAAGTCTCGCCGGGATGTCATTTTGCTCGCTCGCGGTCGCCAACTTGACGTTGCGGACCGCGAGCAAGCAAAAAATGCCCGCTACGCTACGCGTTTTTGCACTGTGCTACGTGCAATTTGCGTAGCGCAAACTACGCAAACTACGCGAGCGTAGTGTAGTTTTCCGCCCAGGCCTAATGAAAATGACCATTACATTTGCACAAACATATGCTTTTAGTAATACAACTATACAGTGCACAGATGAAAATGGGTGGAAATTGCATCACCTAAGTGTAATGATTTGTTTAGATCATATTAAAGTATTTGTTTCCAACACACTTAAGAAATAGCAAAAATGTGCTTTATTTGTGTTCCTAATTCTGATTGGTATATTCAGAAATACTTACACAGTTTAAATGTTGTTGTGTGTTAGAAAATAACTCTTTCCTACCTACCCCCAGTATCCAGCAAGATTTTCACATAAATCCTCTCACTTTGCAGTCAGAGAAAGAAAAGTAAACACGTGCCCTCGGAAGCCAGTACCTGACATTTGGCCTCGGTCTTTGAATGCACAGCAAATGTGACGAGATAAAGAACAAAATTTACAGGCTTGTTTACAGAAAGGGAGCACTCAGAAGGATAAGACAGCTCCTGACATTTGGCCTTGGTCTTTGAATGCCCAGCAAACGTGACAAGATAAGAACAAGATTTAAAGGCCTGTTTACAGAAAATGCATTAGTGGAAGAATACTGTAAATACAGTTTAGGCAACTGGAGGGACGAACTGAACCTGGACAGCCTAAAGCAAATAAAGCCAGCAAATGGAAAGCAAGATAATCTGAGTTACAAACCACAAAGCCAATAGCAAGCAACGGGCGGAATGTATTCCTAGGTCAACTTCCTGAAAGTCTACAAGATGTCTTTAGCAAACACAGACAGGTGCGCTGTCTGGTAGGCTGCAACCTAAAATGAGGGTACATTCCTTTCTAAATGTATCAATTGTATATATTACCTGACGTTTCTCATTTTATTCTCACTTTGGATATTTTGGGGTAAATTCACATAAGCATGTAAGAGTATGTAAAACAGTACTACAGGGATACTACTTAGATACTCCAAAATCTCTTTGTGAATACACCCCATGCCTGTAAGAGACTTCGAGGACTCAGGCCTTTACGCTACCAAACTATTGTGTGCTCTCAGTTCTCTATATAACATAAAAAGGGTAATGCGAAAGTAGGAGTCATTGCATTACATGTTGCAGAGGTCAATTACAGTTAACTATTGATAGCATTTTTTATAAGTTATAAACTATTTAATAATGTATTAATGTTAGTACAGTTTGCTCAAATTAATTAAAAGTGATAACTTTTCATTCAGTGCTTAATTTGTGAAAGAAAGAGTGCCAGTTCCCGAAGCTCCACTCAGAAGCCAGCAGCTGGTGCAATTAAATTTCGGCATGACGAATACCAATGCTGGTAGTCTATAATCCACCATCAGGCACTCCCTGCCCCCTTTTCTTCCACTTACAGGTTTCTGCTTTCTGTTTGTGACAGTTTTGTTGTCTTTTTCTTCCTTCGTCTTTCAAATCAGTGTGTTTTTTCATCTCTTGCACTCGGTTAATATTTGATAGGGGAAAAATAAGCACCAGTTCCCCAAAATATGTGCCAGTGCCCCCCCACCGCTAACTACTGGCTCAAAACTAGTTTTTGTGCCTAATTTATTGCCCAGACAGATATTAGGCCACAATAACAGACAAAAGTTCCCCTTGCTATAGCCCAGAGACCAGGGTGCTGGAATCCTGAGATTCAATTAGTGATTCAACCACTGTTGTAATTCTATGCGCAGAATTTGAATTATCATCTGAACTCCTTTCTAGCTTTGTGCAATTTATGGCTGCAATAAACGAAATAGCTCTGGGATCCCCTGGAAAGATTACACAGCAGAACCAGAAGGCTCTTCCCATCATCTGACTTTCTTAATGTCAATTATACTAATAAGGCCCCGATTACGATGTCGAACGGACCTAAGTGCGTCCGACATCGTTTGGGAACTGGAACCGAACGACCTCCTGTCATGGGTCCCAACCCAACAATTAGGATGCGACCGAACACTGTTCGGTCGCATTCCTATTCTTTACAGTGGGAGCATGCATTCCGACCGGAATGCATGCTCTCATTGTAAAGAGCTGAGGTGTAGTTCATCCCTGCACCCGGTGGCAGGCACCTAAAGGTACCTGCCACCGGGTGCAGGGATAAACAGGGGGGCACCGGACGCCATCCGGAGGCCTTGCACCCATGGGGGCCCTGCTGGGGGCCCCCAAAGTCGGATTCCCACAGCCTTTCTGTGTCGGAAAGGCCGGCACAGAAAGACTGTGGGAACCTGCTATTGTAATCCCTCGGGCGGAAAGAGCCACCTGAGGTATTACTGGAGGCTTTCCGAATGGCAGACGGGCTCTCCAAGCACGTTGGAGGCCATTCAGAAATCCGGTTCAGATTCCTTTCCGACCGACCCCATCAAAATGGGTCGGTCGGAAAGGAATCCGAACAGCCAATTACGATGCCGCAGGAACAGCACCAACCGAGGGTCGGAGCCGTTTCCTACGGCATCGTAATCGGGCCCTAAGTTGGAGACTTCGAAAAAAATGTATAGACTACGGATATGGGCCTGTATAAGAGAAAAAGAAGCACAGGAATGCCTCCAAGATCAGATGGCCTCTTACAAAGTAACAGTACAAATTTCTGAAACCATATAGTCCTTCCATCAGGTACGGCTCAAAATATACAATATGCTATAACTGGAGAACACATATGGGCCACTTATATTTCCAGTGGCAGCTGCTACGGAACAAGGGTGGTGGGGGCGGGGTGGCGGGGAGGATAGAATTTTTTTTTTTTTAAACTCTTTCCTGATTACGGCTGTAGCTTCTCCCCATCCTCTTCTCTTCCTGGCTCCCGGCAGTACACAGGCTCCACTAAGCCAATCACGACACTGCTGTCATCAGTATGACAGCAGCATCGTGATTGGTCTGAGCAGCCTGTTTGGCCACTCAGACAGTGCCTGGGAGCCTTTGGACTGTTCTCCGCCCG
Organism: Calotriton arnoldi; assembly: GCA_963921515.1. Taxonomy (NCBI): domain Eukaryota; kingdom Metazoa; phylum Chordata; class Amphibia; order Caudata; family Salamandridae; genus Calotriton; species Calotriton arnoldi. The sequence goes on from CAWUFW010018524.1 coordinate 31,557, forward strand.
GCTGTGCAACACAGCCAGGTGGAGAAATGCTAAGTGCGCATGACTGTTTGGCCGACCCAAGACGGCCGGCCAAACTGTCCAGCGCACTTATGGTGCACAAACCACTCCTCCTCCCTGTAACCTCAGCCCGCCCCACCCTAACATAGCTCCATAGCCAGTACGAAAAAAAAAATGACAATAACGTTGTTATTATCATTTTATTTTTCCTTTTTCCACTGCTCTGAGAGCAGTGGGGCAACGCTCATCCGCCTTAGCGGAGGAGCCACCACAGTATATTTGTCAACTGTGCTGGTGATCTTCATTATGCCTAGGATTCTCCTTGATGAGTGAAGGAAACTCAGTTTCTGATGTATAGCCTCCTTTGGCATAGGCTATAAAACAAATAACACCTAAAACAAAATTGACCAGAGCTCAGAGACAGGATGCTGAGCCAACATCTGTGATAAAGAAAAATCCAGAACAAGGTGCCAAGATCGTTGCACTATTACGTGCAGCCTGATTACGGATTGGTCGAATGCCATTCTTTTGGAAGAGTAGCGTAGTGTTGCCATATATAGAGAAAGGTTCCCACTCTTTGCCTGCAAGCTACCAGCTGATTCCGATACTGGATGTGATTGAAAAGACGTTTGCGATACAACTGTCCTTGATTTGGAGTTTGTCAATAATAGTAAAGCCGTAAATTTGTAGATGAGATGCTGAATACAGAGGATGCCTCAGCAGAGGAATATCCTTCACCGCAGAAATACTATGGTGAAAGCAATTCCATGAATGGATTCGCCTTCTGAATTAGCTTTTCCTCCAGCAATCTCTGGATTTTACATTAACCTTGAACTCTTAACCAGTCCTTTTGTATGTGGTCCACAAGATGCTTCATGGCGTTTCCAGTGCATTCTTATCAAAATGTTTCCGGACATTCCTTCCAACGAGGGATCCAAAATCATTCTCTTACAACATACTCTCCATCTGTCCGTCCGTCCATCCATCCATCCATCCATCCAGATACAGAATATTTATAGCCTGCTCCTGCACTCCTAAAGATCCAACTACTGAAGCGCCTTTTCAGCACTTCTCATACTTATAACAAATGTGCAGAACTGTGATGACACCCCTCTTCTGCTCCATATATGCCTAGATTAGGTGTCATCATGCAGGGCACCTCCTGGCTGTTGGGTGACTGACACTGACTCCTTCGGCCCTCAGAATTCATCCACCTAGGCAGGCATGTCCGAAGTTCTTGCGGGGACCAGGCCAGAATATTGAAGTGGGCCCTTCGTAGGCAGAGAACGTCTTTCAAAGTTTAAAAATATGCCCTGTAGGGAAAGAGAAAACATGGCAGACTAACACCATCAGCACCTCGCTCCAACTACTGCATCTGTTTTTAACCTTTTGACTTCTCTGGAACACCACCAAATCACTATTGGAAGCCGGAAGGTCCAGCCTAAGCAATTTTTAGGACATGAACCTCATAAATGTACATAAGACTACATAAACAAGTGTACATCAATAAAAACACAAATTATGAAAATGTTATTTAATTCACAAACAACAAATACACACAAATCCAAAGTGTTATTTTAATGGGAAACTTGGAGCCTTTCAAAATTTGGTTTTGTATGTAAAAGACAAAGCTCTATGCTTGATTTTACAATTTCACTTTGTCTTTTTGCTCCTAATGCAACCTCTCTTTTTGTGACTTCAACTGATGTAACCAATTGTCCATGATACTGTTTGACATAATTATCCCATGAATGGGGCTAAGGATATCAACTTAATTTTTATCTCCCAATTTCAAATTCCTTCACATTTACAGAGCTTTTTAATTTTTTTTAATTTATATTTGCTTTTTTATGTATATATACTTTATTAATCTTCTAATATCATTTAGTTTACCATACAGCCCCCGACTCCCTAAGTAAGCATTGCGGAGCACCAGAGGTCTGCAGACACGGGTTTAAAAAACACAGATTTAGAGGAATAAGTCATGTTAGCTACCTCATCATTAATAAAGGCAGAAGCTATGTTTTTGTGTTCAAGATATTTTATTCCATTTTTAGAACAGAGCACATACACAAAGACCATACAAAAAAGAGCAACAGAGAAAGTACATAATAATTGTATCAATAAATAATTAAACTATAAAACAATAAAATATAATGTACAGAAAACTGGAGACAAGTAAATATAGTACCTATTCTATACCATATATGCTAATATATTAAAAATAAAGAGTAAATAGATTCAACAATACAAATACTTCTAAGCAGGGCTACAAATTCAACCAACACACTTATACTTAGAGAAAACCACTGACTATTATAAATAAGACCTATTTAAAGATATAATGCAATATAGTCATCCATTGGTTTCCAAAATAGTTGATAAGTATTAGTATTATGGACTGTGCCAGATAAAGTCAAATTGCACCTTTTCAAGTAAAAACAACCCAATCCCACCATGCATGACTTGATAACAATGAGGCATTTTTCCAATCTGTAGTAACTGATTTTAAAGCTGTGCAAATCAAGAAATCTAAAAGTTTGCTATTAATAATAGATAAATGGGAAGTAATTGAAGCTGACTTACAAATTAATAATTGATATGATAAATCTTCTGAAATATTCAATATTTTAGTAATAATTTTCCAAACCTCGTTCCAAAACTTCTTAATAACATGACATTCATAAAGTACATCTTTTAACGATCCAATATGTAAAGAACAATTCCAACAAGTGGGTACATCTAAACGTTTTGCATTAAATTACTGTAAAGGATGTCCTTAAACAATTGTATAATATAAAGCAATTAGTTTGGTGTAAAGAAACAGCCACCCATCCCGAGATACTATTCAACCAAATTTTCTTCCAAATATATGGAGATATCGACAAATCTAGTTTTGCATTCCAAAAGGAAGAGAGAAAATCAATGTTATCTCTCGCAATATCGTTTAATCTTTTATATAGCAATGACAAAGCATGGGATGAAGAAGCAATCATTTACATATACAATTCTATTTTTTTAATTTTTGTTAAGCCAATAAAGAGTCATATATATACTTACAAAAACATAGACAAAGACACACAAATTGAAACAAACCATAATATTCTAATCAACCTTGGGTTCCAACACAAAGGCGGAGAGGGGCTGAGAAGTCATAAACATAAATGACGAAGAATAACAGAAGCATAAATACATAGAGCACCAAAATAAAAGACAGCAGAATATATACAGTTTATGCTTCTATATGAATATCGTACATTAGCTGTCAATTACATCATCATACCTTTGAATGCCATATTTACATATATACATTGTCTCATTTATAACAAAAACATAAAAAACTGAAATATGTCAGAAGCACCACAGAATATAGACCCCAGGGCACAAAAAAAACCTACTTAAGATGTCCTAGAAGCTAAATGATCCGTTAAGGCCCCCCAGATTGTAGTACCCAATTTCCGTTTCTGATGCCCTTTAAGGGCATATAAACTATGTTCCAAATTGCACATAGCATAGATCCTTCCTCTCCACATTTCAAATGTTAGGGGTTCTTTTTACCGCCAAAGCGAAGCTATACACAGTCTAGCCACACCCACAGCGATAAATAGTAAAAACCTATATGCCAACAGCTCTTGCGCCGCCATTACGTCCTCCAATATTCCCAAAAGCATAGATGTAGGAGTAATCACAATCTGTGCCCCTGTAACCTCCGTCAAAAAGTCCTCCATCCTATTTATCAGCTGTCTCAACTCTGGACATGCATAAAACATGTGCAGACTATCAGCCATACCCATCCCACAGCGTGTACATTTATCCTCATTTTTCCCTCCCCATCGTGCAATTTTGGCAGGAGTATAATATAAATTAAACACTGTTTTGTAGTGTTGTGCTTGAAGGCTAGATGAAATCAAGAGATTATCGACCAGTGCAATGAATTCTTGTAAGATATTCCCTCCCTGGGATAGCCTGGTGTTCCATTTTGAGTTTTGTACCTCCAGATCATCACTTTGTACTTCGCTAAGACTTTGATATAAATCCCCGATCCTTCCACGCCTCCTGACAATCTCTGACAGGCTGCTTTTTTGAGCCAGACACACTACGTCTGTTTTTCTGATCTGATAATCCCTGACTGCAGGTATTTTAAAAAGTCTGTTTTAGGGAGATCATATTTGGACCCCAGTGAAGAGTAAGCCTTAACACCGCTGTTATCCACTAAATCTCCCAAGGTCACGATACCCTCCCGTCTCCATCTAATCATTGTAATGTCAGAAAAGACAGAAACAGGGAGTGCTAAAGAAGTGGCGGGCGTATAGAAGTTGAGCTTACCAATCTGCAAGTGTCGCCGGACCTGAAGCCATGCCTTTTAAGCAGCCTGGACCACTTTAAAGCAGGTTTTTTTGTAATAGCTGGGCTCGAGATTTTGAAAGAAACTCCTCTCCGCATTGGGGCCTAACAACAATTGAAAAATATGCGGGGACTCCTCTGCCTTAACCTCTCCTTCCCCAACCAACAAGATACCCATATTTTGAAGTAGACAGGCCCAGTAATGGAACAGAAAATTAGGCACAGCCCAGCCCCTCGAGATTGTGGCATGGTCATATATTTCATTGCGGGCAAGGTTTTACTTGAGCCGATATAAAACTACCACAAATGGATTGAAGCTTCTGAAGTTGTTTCCCGAGAGTTCCAGGGGGACCGATCTAAAATAGTACAGAACCTTTGGTAAAATATTCATCTTTATAACGTTACATCTTCCCACCATTGACAAATGTAAACCTTCCATTCTATCTAAATCCCTTTTGATTTTATGCACCATCGGGTCCCAGTTGGACCGTACCATTTTATCCAGGCATGCATTAATGCGTACCCCTAAGTATGTTGCCTCCTCCATCACCCGAGAGTCACTAAAAACTGCTTGATCTGTACAAACTACTTGTGTCTTTGCTATATTTAGCTTGTATCCAGAGCTTTCCTCGAATAGGGACGCTAATTGCTCAATCTCTTCCAAGACCTTAGCTGGATCCGGCGAGACTATTGCAATGTCATCCGCATACGCTAGTATGCTAACCTGGTCCTGTCCAGGTCTTCCCAACGGTGTGTTTAACCTACTCTCCAATAAATTTAAAAAAGGGTTTATGTAAAGGGCGAAGAGTAGGGGGGAGCAAGGGCAGACTTGTCGGGTACCCCTTGATATTGCCAGAAGATCTGATTCCAGCCCTAGCGAACATATTCGCGCCATGGGAGATCTGTACATGGCTCTAACTGCTTGTATAAAGCCAGGCCCGATACCTTGCCACCGCATAGTCGCCCATAAAAAACCCCAAGAGACACGGTCAAACGCCTTCTCTGCATCAAGTAGTACTACTCCGCATGGAGCTTTTCGCACACTAGCCGAATCCAGCATAGTAACTACCCTGCTAATGTAGTTGACCGTGCCTCTTCCTGGGATAAATCCATGCAGGCGAGTAGAAACCAAGGATGCTATTACTCGGGAGAGTTGTGTAGCCAAGATATTTGCATATATCTTTCCATCACAATTCAGAAGTGAGATGGGTCTATATGACCCTGGTAATGTAGAGGGTTTATCTTTTTTTTTAAAGATAACAATGCTAGCAGTATCCCACGATGCAGGGGCATCCCCTTTCTGTGCTTCCTGAAACACCGTTAGCATATCTGTTTGTATCTCAGCTAGAAAGACTTTGTAAAATTCAAGTGAGATCTTATCCGGTCCAGCCGCCTTTCCTGCTGCTAGAGAACCAACAGCCTCCAACAGTTCCTCTAAAGCGACAGGCTCCTCCAAATATCTCCGATCGTCAGAGCTTGACATCCTCCTATAAGGATCTTTATAGTATCCTTCAGGTTTGTCCATGCCATTATGCTCCTCTGAGTACAACTCCTCATAAAAGGTCCTAAAGACCTCCATAATCTCCACCGGTGTTTCTACAAGTCTCCCACTTGAATCTTCAATGGATGTGATTGCATCTTGTACTTCTTTACATCTAATCTTCTTTGCCAGGCATCTACCTGTTGCCTCCCCGTACTCATAACACTCCATCCTAAAAAGGTGGTACTTCTTGGCAATATCCTTAGCCCACTCCCCATTTATCCTAGCCTTGCAGCGAGCCATCTCAGTCTGTAGCTGAGAAATATCTCCTCTCATCTGCAGGGCATGTATCAGCGTATATTCAGCTTGCTGAAGATTATCATATAGCCCCTGCATAAGCTGCCTTCGTTGTTTTTGGGCATGCAATCCGAAGCTCAAGATTTCCCTTCTAAGCCCTGCCTTTAGAGCGTCCCAAACTATGCCGCATTTTGTGGAATTACGATTGATGGCCAGGAATTGATTTAGCCACTTCCGTATGTGCCCAATAAAAAGTTCATTAAGTAAAAGCTTCCTATCAAGGGCGAAAGAGGTACAGGGACGTGCCACACCGTGCATTGCAAGTTTAAGCAACAATGGATTATGGTCCGATGTGATTCTAGGGAAAATCTGTATACGTGCCTCTGATAAATGTGTGTTAGTAACAAAAAAGTAATCTAACCTAGCCATCTTTTGATGTGGGCAAGAGTAATATGTATACCCTGAATCCGGGTATTTTAATCTAAACCAAACATCATCTAGGCTGTGCTCATAAAGAAGCTGCTGTAAAGCCTTATAAACCCTAGGTTTCCGACCTAGATACTTGTCTCCAGCCGTACCCCTAATAACTTCATCCAGCTGAACATTAAAATCCCCACACAGTATCAAAGGGGAGGCCCATGAGGCCAACTCTATGTTCAAATACTCTAGAATCTGTGCTTCATCATGATTAGATCCATATACCGAGCATATTGTGAACTCCTTATTAGCGATCGAGCATTCCAACATTGCCCAGCGACCATATTTGTCTGCAAGACTTCTGACAATCGTTAAGATGTTGTTCCTAGCAAGAATGGCCACACCTCTTGTACTAGTCCCTTGTGAAGTGTATACTAAGAGCTTGTACCCTAGCTCCCTTAACACCTTAAGTTTACCCCAGGGAATATGCGTCTCTTGAAGACAGACCACATCAGGGACATAGTCCTAATTTCCTGCGCAACTCTTTGCCGCTTGGTCCTATCATTAAGACCGCGTACATTAAACGAACATATTGACAAAACATTCATCGTTAACCTGTTTTAAGGCTGGGTAGACTGCTCCCTCTCTCACAAAAAATCACATCCCTTCCTCTTATATGCTTTAACACATTTATTGGCTTATTTTCACTTTTCACCCCGTGCCCCTACGGCAGTCACCTCCCTCCCAGGGACCCCTCCCTCACCCACCCCGGCGCCTCCTCTGCCAGCAGAAACTTCCCCTACCTCCCCCAACATCGAGGCTGCAAGACTCAAGGTCTAGAGTGATGGAGAGCCTTGCATCCTCCGTCGATAGCTTTTCCCCTTCCACCAGTTCACCCAATCCTCATACGCCATACGACAATTTCAAAGCACAGCACATTTTAAGAACCAGCAACTATTACTAAGAATATACATTGCCACTAATCGCCACAAACAGCACTCAGGTTTTTATCTACCTGTGACCCCTTTCCTAAGATGTAATATCATGTAAAAACTCTTTAGCTTTAACCTCGGACGTAAAGAAGTGCGTCTTATCCTTGTATATTATTTTAAGTTTCGCGGGGTTCAAGAGGAATGCCTGAGCTCCTTTAGCCTGAAATGAATTTATCAGCTGCCGCAACTGCCATCTTTTTTCCACTGTCGTATGACAGTAGTCGGGGCGCACAAAGAACTCAAACCCGTTCCCCTTTCTCTTCCTAATGGGTCTGGCCAAATCATATAAAGCCTGCCTAGATAAGAAGTTAGAGAGACATATCAATATAGCCCCGGGTTGTGACTCAGAGCGGTTAGGCGCTGTACGATTGCTCAACCGAAAAGGAAATCGGTGCGCTCATTGCACCTCAATGTCCCATGACCTTTGTGCCAGTTCCGGGAACGCTTCAGTGAAAAGTCCCACAACGAACTTCCGCGGATCGGAACTTTCAACACCTTCGGGTACCCCAAGAATTCTTAGATTATTATGCCGGAGGCGATTTTCCATGTCCTCTAACTTCCAGGCAATGTCGCTCTTCTGCGCAGTCAAAGCATCTGTGGCCGCCTTCTGACCCATCATTTCATCTTCAAGGGTAGAGATCCTATTCTCTGCTTCGGAAATCCTCTCTGCAAACTCCGAGCAGGACTTAGCCACTCGACGAAGAGAATTTTGGAGTTTGCGACAAGCGCCATGTGTTTTCTGACTCTCAGCCCTGGTTTCATCCCTAAGTGACATAATTGTCTCATAAATAATGGCCTAGTATATGTCTTCCTGATGCTTAGATAAATTAGGCTGGTCTTGTCTCGTTGCCCCCCTTGAGGCTATGACTGTACCCGAGGAGGAGGAAAGCAGCTGTTCCTGGGCAGGTACAATAGTTAAGTCTGTTGAGTCTCCCGGTGAGGACGTAGGTAACCTCTTGTGTACAGTGCCGTATGCAGGCAGCAATGACCGAGGACCCGGGGTCCCCTCTTCCTGATGAATACTGCTAGCCTCACTCCATTGGCCATTTGGTGAACCTGAGGGGACGTCTGATAATTGCAGTGATTCATCTCCTGATGAATTAGAGTGATCAGACATTGAAAAAAAATGATCTCCTGCATTGGCCTCTGACACTTCTGGCATATCCATTATATAAAGCTGACCCCCATCCAGTTTAGTGGACGCGGTGGGCTCGGTTTCCACCTCAGCAACTGTAGGGTCTGAAGTTATCTTGACCGAGGCACCCCCTGATGTTATCTGCACTTGGGGACCCTGCCTCCCCAGCGCATGTGTTGCAGTCTCACACCAGGAGCTTTCCTGCCCACCCTGGGTCATCACAGCCTTAGTCTCACCCTTACAGCCTGAGTCCCCCGGCTGCCCAGGGCTCACCTCGTATACTCGTGCAGTCAAGGTAGTCTCCTCCATTGGGCTCTCAAGCTGTTTGGTGGTTTTCCCTTTTTCAATGACAGAAAGATTGCAGGAGTTGTCTTCTTTCCAGGAGCCAGCATACAACTGTTTCCAGATCCAGCTGAAGTATTCACAGCCACTCCCTGTCATTGTGTGGTTTGGGCGCTTTCCGGGAGTTTCAGAGAAGCAATGCTTTCACCACCAGCATCGCCAGCAACACGCAGCCTCGCTGCTCGAGCATTCCTAGGGGGCATCCTTGTCCCAGCCGCCCCAGGCCAGCCCCACGACCCAACCCAATGGGGGGAGGGGGGGCACCACACCAGTCGAGCGCACGGGAATACGACCCGGAGGCCACGAACCGTCAGCCACTGAGATGTAAGTAGGTCCCAGAGCATCACGCATTTACTAGTTAAAGTGCAGCGGGTTTTAGCAGTTCTAGCCGTTCTTAGCAGTTTTTAACAGCGAAATAAACCTCCTTGCCGTGCTGCTGTGTTGCTGGTGGAAGGTAGGAGAGCCATCGGCAGCAAGAGCTCACTAGGCCGAACGCGCGGCCGCCATCTTGCCTCGTCCCATGCATATACATTTCTAAATCCAAAGTATTACTACTAGGAAAACTATTTGGAAACAAGTCAAGGATGGAATTACATAAAACTTCATATTTATAAATATCTGATGACTTTAATTTAAATCTTGGCTGTAATTCATAGAAGGTTAAAAAGCCATTGTTATAATAAACATCTTTTAAATAAAAAAATACCTGCCTTAATCCAAGATTGCCAAAACTTCGAGTGATGAGCTAACTTTAATATAGGATTATACCATAGCGATAAATTTAATATATGTGACAAAGGAGATTGAAAAATCAAATCTAAATCTTTAAATATTAATTTAGTAGATTTCAGTATAACTGATTTTTTTTAGCAGAGGAGCTGAATTAGTCATAGTGAGCAATGCAGATAAAGGAAATGGTGAAATCAAACTTTGTTCAATATGAAGCCATGAAGGTGGGTTAGAAATTTCTGTATGTTGGAACCATAAGGTACTTTGTTTTAATATAAAGGCTTTATGATATTTAAGAAAATCTGGTAAACCAATTCCACCATTACACTTTGATAATTTAAATTTTTTATAACTCAAACTAGGAGACTTATTACTCCAAATGAAGTTTGAGATAAGTTTGTCCATATTCCTATAAAACTTAAGTGGAAATTGAACAGGTATCATAGAAAGAAGATAGAAGATTTTTGGAGCAATAACCATTTTAACAGCATACACTTTCCCCCACCAGGTTAAATGTAAAGCTGACCATTTTACAAATGTGTCTTTAATATGTTCTAGAATAGAATCACAATTTAAATACACTGATTGTTTTATGGAATGGGAAAAAAGTATACCAAGATATTTAAGTTTATCTTTTTGCCAAATAAGTTCCTTGTTCGGAAGCCTACCAGGAGTACAATGGACATTTAAAGGAAAAAAATCTGATTTATTAGCTTTTAGTATATATCCTGAAATATTAGAGTAAGTGTTGATTAAGTTGAGCAATGAGGAAATGTAAGACTCAGGATTACCAATATATAGAAGAAGGTCATCAGCATAAGCAGACATTTTAATAGGAATGTTGTGAATAGTGAGACCTTCAATATCTGAAGAGTTTCTAATAGCAATTAATAGAGGTTCAATTGCAATAAGGAAAAGCAGAGGAGATAATGGGCAACCTTGCCTAGTGCACCTAAAAAGAAAAAAATTATCTGAAATTTGACCATTAACGAAAAGTTTGGCAGACGGACCATAATATAAAGCTGAAATCATACAAATAAATAAAGGTCCAAAATTAAATGCATACAAGGTACGGAAAAGATACTGCCAATGGACTTTATCAAAAGCCTTTTCCGCATCTAATGCCAGGACACCCGCCGGCTGATGTAAGGATGATCTAGTTTCAATCGCATGAAATAATAATCATATGTTATTCACCGAATGTCTATTTTTCATAAAACCAGATTGATCAATGTGTACGATGCTAGGTAACACCGTAACCAACCTAGTTGCATGGATCTTGCCATAAAGTTTACAATCTTGATTAATTAAGGAGATCGGGCGATAATTATTAGGTTTCGGAAGGACAATAATCAGAGCTTCAGTAAAGGACCCAGAAGTTGATCCTGTGTTACTGAAGTAAGTAAATAGATTGAGTAAATGAAGTGAAAGGAGAGGTGAAAATTCTTTATAAAATTCAGCAGGAATGCCGTCTGGGCCTTGAGATTTATGTAATTTAAGAGATTTAATAGCCCAATGTATTTCCTTTAAAGTTATTGGTAACTCTAGCTTATTCTAAACTAAAGGAAAAATTTGAGGTAGGCCACACTGCTCCAAAAATTGACCAATAAGTAACCTATCTTGAGGAGGAGGTTTGTTATATAAGGTTGAATAATAATTAAAAAATTAATTAACTATTTCTTTATGGGAAATAACCATTTGACCATTGGAACTCTTCATTGCATTAATTTGATTTTTGTCTTTCTTAATACGAAGATAATTGGCTAGAAATCTTCCAGATCTATTAGCATTGAAACACAGTTTAGCTTTGTTGTTAGATAATTGTATGCCAGCCCTTTTGCTTAATATAGAATTCAATTCATAACAAAGTTTTTGTAAGTGTGTCTTATATTTAATGTGATTAGATCTAATAAAAAGACGTTCATATTTTGCAATTTGTTTATCCAATTCTTTAATTCTTGAATTAAATTATTTATTATTATGAGCCATAATAGAAATCGTTACCCCTCTAACATATGCCTTAAAAGCAGCTCATTGATTAACCATTGAAGTAGAACCTTCAGGATTGAATGAAAAGTAATCATTAATTGAGTTAAAAGTTTTAGGTCTGTTTTCATCAGTAAGAAGAACATTGGTATTCATGCCCCACCGACCCTGTGAATGTTGAAAGGAAGTCGACATAAAATGCATGACACAAGCGCAAGATCAGAAATATCAATATTCTGGATAGTAGGATTAAAAACTGAAGGTATTAAGTGACGGGATATTAATAAATAGTCAATTCTAGAGTAGGAAGTATGAGGATTCGAAATAAAGTTAATTGTTTTTCTGTAGGATGATGTAAACACAAAACATCTACCAATTTAGTAGTTTGAAAAAGGGCTTTCAAAGCAAATAAAGCTTTTGAAGGACGAAATTTGGCTAGAGAAGTTCTATCGAGTAAAGGATCACATATAAGGTTAAAATCACCACCAATAATAAGTGGAACGTTACCCAGTTTTAGCACTTTTGACGTGAAAAGAGACCAAAAATCTGGATCATCATTTGTAGGACCATACGCATTGATTAGGTGTAAGACCGTAGTGTCTAGTTTGATTTTAACTATGAGATTGCGGCCTTCAGAATCAGAATATTTATGTAATATCTGAAGATTAAATCTTTTTGCAAAAAGAATAGCAACTCCATATTTCCTATGCAGAGCAGGAGAAGAGATAATATTCCCAAACCCATTTTTTATTCATGTGTGCTAAAACATTATCGTCTATATGGGTCTCTTGCAATAAACATATATCAGCTTTATGTCCGGCTAAATAATCTAGAACTTAATATGTTTAACAGGATGACAAAAACTTTTAACATTAAATGAAACAATTTTAATACCTTGAGTATAATTCATTAATGGAGAAAAGTGAAGACAGTAAAAGGGATTGAATCAGTAAAACTGAGAAGATCAGAAGTAGCCCAGATGTCAAGAAAAAGGAAAGACGCAGACAAACACAAAAAAGACAACACAGAAACACAAATAATACTCTTAAATCGCACCCACACACATGCCAAGATTGACCTGACCATAAATGTCTTTATAAGATGCTCTGAAAAATAGGCATAAGCTCAAGTAGTAGACTGATTTGTTTCCATAGCTAGTTGAGATTGTTGATTTAAGAAGAGACGAAGATCTTCAGGATACTGGAATAACTTAGTAAATCCATCTTTCCGAATACGCATAGTAGAAGGATCAAACAAGCTATATTTATAGGAACAGCTTCTCAGTCTTGGTCGAAGATCAGTGAATTCTTTGCAAATTTTAACAGTCTCCCTGGCAAAGGCTTGGTGGATGAAAATTTTATTGCCATTAATCATCAAAGATGGAATTTCTCTCGCCGCTTTCCGTATTAACACTACATGATGAAGACGCAGAACTTTAAATATCATTTGACAAGGTTTATTCTGTCGAATATTACGATGTGAGGGGATTCTAAGCGTCTTATCAATTTAAAATGTTTCTGGAAACTTGATACACAAAAGACCAAGTAGTAAATTTTCCAAGTACAATCTGCAGTCTATACCTTCAACATCTTCTTGTAAATTAAAAATTCGCAAATTGTACTGTCGGTTGTGATTTTCTAAATCAATAATTAAATTACTCATTGGATCTATTTTTGCTGTTAAAGGCATTAAACTGCCAATTTTTACTTTGTTATCCTGTATTTTAATGGCATTGTCAGACACTTTCATAGAAAGACCAGCCATGTCTTTGCGAATATTTTTAATTTCCGTTGCAATATTATCTGTATTAGAAAGAACAGCTTGTATCTCATCAAGTAGTGTAGATAAAGAAGGTTCATTTGAGTCTATCAATTTTGACTTAACAGGCAGTGGATAAATATTTTGCTTACGTTTGTTAGGCTTTATATGTATATTTTTTACCTTCCATATCAAGAAAAAACTTGTATTTGAAATAGGCGCAGTAATATTAAGGAAAAATGGCAAGTAGAAATAGTACTTTGCAAAATGAATCATTGCAGCAGCTAAAACTGGCTGTGGGAGTGTTCTAGGCCTCAGCCTCGCCCTTTCCGAAAACTGACTCCACCCCTCTGACAGAACAATACGGCAATCCCTGAGAGAGCTCACCGGAGGAAGACCAAAAGGAAGAGGCTCTTGAAAACACACCTTACAAGCTGCAACAAACGATGTCCTGGGAAGTGCTGGCTACAGGCTGTCTCTAAAGGAAAAAAACAGCTGTAAGAGCAGTCTTAATCATCTAATTTTCGTCGATTAAGGACAGTCTCCGCTTCAGCTCAGCGGGAGGCGGCCATCTTGATTCGCGCAACCGCGCAACTCCTGAAGCTATGTTTTTAAATCTACAAATATGTTGCAACTGGAGTGCGGGGCCGCGAAAACATTCTGTGACCTATCCACTTGTGACGGTCCCCACCAACAAGTTCTGAGGACTGTATGAGTGCCAGTCAGATTGCCACCATCAAGGCCTTAACATCTACTATCATAGAAGACCCTTGTGAAAGATGGTGTTAAGATCCAGGCTAGAGAGACTTCGGGTCTATTGCGTTAGTATAGGCCCTTGCCTACCCTTTACAAGCCCTCTGAAGGAGCTCCAAACACTGTGCAGAACTCTATAAAGCCATCACCCCATATCAGTATAGAAATAAATAAAATGATTCCTAGTAAGACGGTTAATAAACAATATGTGGAATGGTGCTTCTCCACACCCCAGGATATGAAGACAGAATGTTGCCAATACTGGGCTCCAGGAGACGTGCCTGGAATGTTCAGAATAAAAGAGAAACACCTTTTATTACAAGAAGTGTAGACTTGAAGGTCTGTGTTCTCTGAGTGCGTTGTTGATTATATTTAAGACATACTTAGCAGGTACCTACTTGCAGTTATATTTGTATGTAAGAAGATGGGACTCTAATTTTAATGGCCATTATTTGCTATAAATAATTTTTTTAATGTATATTGTCAATCGGCCGAAAGTTCCCAACTGTTTCTTGTAATTGATTATTTTACTGTAATAATATTCAATGAAGGGCAATTTCAAGTGTTTAGTATTTTATGAGTATTTATAGCCAAATTCTCAAAGTTTAAATGTATTCGAATATTGAACCTATTTATCGAGGACGATTTTATACGTGGGATTATTGTTTTTAGAACTGACTGGGATTGTGGCTCTAGAAGTAAGACCCAGATTGCTAGTTATATACATTTCTACCGGTAATTACTCTTCTGTATTCAATTCTGCAAGCACTGGCAGCCAAAACAGACAGCCTATTAACAATGTAATGAAATGTTTTTATGTGTGTTTACACGCAACGTTTATGGCCTTCGGCCAAAATAAAGTTTAACTAACTAACTATTAATAAAATTAATATAATTGTATTCCTATGCTTCCACGGAAGAATTGGAGTAGATGTAAAACCTTACTCTGCAGCCGCAGAAATAACAGCAGCTTCTGGATGCTTTTTACACAATGAAGCATGTCAAGACAACACAGTCGGGCCTGTAGCTCAATTGGCTAATGCATACACTGCAGAAACATGTGTTTGACCTCTTGGCAGTGGCGGCTCCTCCATAGGGGCATTTGGGCATCGCCCCACTGCTTTCTCGCAGTGCGAGAAGCAGAAACATAAAATGGTAAAAACTACCATTTTATGTTTCTGCTTCTCGCACTGCGAGAAAGCAGAAGTGCCTGGTTGGGGGTGGGAGGGTGGGTGGTCCTGCTCGAGGGCAGGGGGGGAGTGGCTTACCCACTGTTGTGGGTACAAATTGTTTGGTCGGCCCCTGGAGCCGACAAAACAGTCAGTACCCACAACAGTGGGTAAGCCACTCCCCCCTGCCCTCAAGCACGACCGCCCACTCTCCCCTTTTCTCTATGTAGGAGAAAATGGCGCTGCTGGGGCGCTCTCCCCTGCGCCTCACCAATCACAACGCTGCCATTGCAGCGTTGTGATTAGCTTAGGGGAGCAGGAGGAGGGAGGCTGCCTAAAACCCAGGAGCAGCAGGAGGCCAGGCGCTGAGGCGGCAGCGCGTGATGGTGGAACTGGAGGAAGGTAAGTTTTTTTAATTTATGGCCACTTAACCCCCCCCGCGAACCCACCCGCCCGTTTTGCCGGCCGTAACTGCACAGGGGATCTCTGACGAGTGAACACACAGGGGATCTCTGAAGTGCACACCGAGAACCTCGGAGCACGTGTCAACCCCTGTAGCACGCACACACACGAGCTCTGACAAACACACTACACGGGGTGCATCGGAGCCACCAGACAGTCCAGAGTCCGGGGAAGGCAGAGGCCCAATGCACACGAAACCTAGGGAGACCTGCAGAGCACACCCTGGGGAGCCCAGAGGTGCGCGCGCACCCACTCCAGAGGGGACACGGTCTTGGAGCCCACAAACGGTGCAGAGGTTGAGGAACGGAGAGGGCCCATTGCACACAGGGGAGCGCTGATGCACACATATACTTAGGGAGCCCTGCTGTAGCTGACACACAGGGGAGCTCTGGTGCACACAAACACACTACACAGCGCATCGGCTGTACAGTGTCCGGTAAATGGAGAGGGCTCTATACACACACAGAGGTCTAGAGAGACCCTCAGTTCACTCACAGGGGAGCGTTGATATACACAGAGGCGTAAGGTGCCCTGATCGGCGCGCACACACTGCACATGGTACAGTTACTTTTCAGTGGTTTGAAGGGACAATAGAATGAGTTAAACTCCTTGTAATTTTATTAAAAATAAACGTGGCTGACTGTTCCAAGGGTTGTGCAGTGTGACGATGGCGTAGTGGTTGCTATTTTTTTACAGTGCAAAAACACATACATCGTCATCTTCTCTTAAACATCCGTTTAAGGGATAGAATTAATATGTGAACCTAAAAAGAACAGAAATGCCTGATGCATGGTGAACGATGCACCTTTACCACCACCACCCTACTCCTCCTAGTGCACTGCTCACGAACTCACACATGACGAAATTGCAAATTTCAGAGGTTTTTACATTTTGCGTAGTACACTTAAATGCTTAATGTCTCTTTAATCGTGGTCTGTCAGGGACTAGGCAATGAAACGTTACAATATCTCTGAAAGTAGTTAATGAGTGGTCAGCTTAAAATCACATACGATTCCGGGGGTGGGGGAGGGAGACTAGAATTTCTCACTGACTCAACAGCTGTCCGCAAGTCCTGACTAGTGATCTGTATATATTCATGGGGAGGGAGGGTTCACTTGCAGCTTCTGTATTTATTGGGAGTGAAGAAGAGTACGCTCCGGGGAGGAAGATGAAAGGTAGATGGGAGGTGAGGTGGAGAGGAAAAAGGTGGGGTCCCTCGCCATGTGTAAACCAGCCGTATTAGTGCGTTTGAAAAGTGGTGTTAGTTGTGAGAGCAGGATGGCAGACAACTGGGTAGCTCCCATTCTGTTGTCTAACCATATCAGTCTCTGACTGCCATTTGAGGGACTCTGAGCAAACCCTAAAACCCTCCAAGAGGCACTGCCCTGTCCCACAATTGAGGCATTCTCCACAAACCTACCTTCCTCTCAGAAACACTGGCCTGCCTCATATAAGAGGGACACTGCAAACCCCATGAGATACTCGTAAGCAGTGAGGGTCTCACATTTGAGTACACTGCCATAACATACCACCCTCTCCCTGATGTACCATTTGTCATTTCTATTCTGGCTAGACGCCCTCTTCCATATGATGTGAGTTCAGGGGGTGAGAATTGCAGTTACACCAGGCAAGTCACATGTGTTTGAATAATCTCTGCAGAGTCTTATCTGGGCTAAAGAACTTTGCAGGTATGACAGTATGACACGCTTCTTGCACTGGGCAAAAGGCTTCATCATCATTTACGAGGTGACACCAGGACAGTGGTGGTGTGGAGGCAGGAGAGGAACAAGGCAGTACGGTCTTATGACTGCTCCATTTTGCCATTGGTCAAGAGAGTCCAACAGGGCATGTGGCATGCAGTTTGTTAGCGCCGAATTTTCAGATGATCTGACTCAGACGATGTATGGTCCCCCCAAGGGAGGTATATTCATATAGCAATCTAGTTCTGTGGTTATAGTTAATAAGCAGCTACCTACATCATTATCACATGAAATCTCTTTATTGATGTCATAACTACATTTTCACAGTTGCTTTATTAACCTTCTTGCTGTCTCAAATTAGCTTGAAAATGCACCATTTCCCCACTCTTTTTGCCAAATTTTCGCGGGGGGAGAACCCCCCCGAATCCCCCCGAACCCCCCATTTAGCAGTCGTGCTCGCTGCTACGCTCGCTCGCCACAGGTCAGTCACCAAGAACTTTTACGCGCCCGACCACTTTTAAATGTCACCAGCCGCCACTGCCTCTTGGTCACAGGTTGGCATCCCAGTGGGTCCACTCAACCTTTCATCCTTCAGAGGTCGATAAAATGAGTACTGTTGGATAGGAATAAACCCCTGTCATGCAGCACCAGGATGCCACTTAGGGTAAACGTGCACTTTAGAAATAAACTTATTATGTTAACATTTGTAATATATTTTATTAAGCTTGTTAATAAGCTACTGAAAGCACAGCTGTATAGCAAGAAAGTTTTTTAGACATTCTCTGTTGCACGACAATTTAGTAAATGTGAATTTATTTTTACTCCTCTAGACAATGAAAGTCACAAGTTGCATGATGTAAGGATTGCCACTTCCTCTTCTGGATATGTCATACGTTTTTGGTGCTCTTTGTCACATTCATACATGGTAGGATGCATTAGTTTTGAGTCGGTTTAGCACCATTTGTGTTCTATATGTTAATCCGTATCCTGAAGAGGGCTCCACGCATATGTGCAAAGAGGGCCTATAGCTCAATTGGCTAATGCATACACTGCAGAAACATGTGTTTGACCTCTTGGTCACAGGTTGGCATCCCAGTGGGTCCACTCAACCTTTCATCCTTCAGAGATCGATAAAATGAGTACTGTTGGATAGGAATAAACGCCTGTCATGCAGCACCAGGATGCCGCTTAGGGTAAACGTGCACTTTAGAAATAAACGTATTATGTTAATATTTGTAATATATTTTATTAAGCTTGTTAATAAGCTACTGAAAGCACAGCTGTATAGCAAGAAAGTTTTTTAGACATTCTCTGTTGCACGACAATTTAGTAAATGTGAATTTATTTTTACTCCTCTAGACAATGAAAGTCACAAGTTGCATGATGTAAGGATTGCCACTTCCTCTTCTGGATATGTCATACGTTTTTGGTGCTCTTTGTCACATTCATACATGGTAGGATGCATTAGTTTTGAGTCGGTTTAGCACCATTTGTGTTCTATATGTTAATCCGTATCCTGAAGAGGGCTCCACGCATATGTGCAAAGAGGGCCTATAGCTCAATTGGCTAATGCATACACTGCAGAAACATGTGTTTGACCTCTTGGTCACAGGTTGGCATTCCAGTGGGTCCACTCAACCTTTCATCCTTCAGAGATCGATAAAATGAGTACTGTTGGATAGGAATAAACGCCTGTCATGCAGCACCAGGATGCCGCTTAGGGTAAACGTGCACTTTAGAAATAAACGTATTATGTTAATATTTGTAATATATTTTATTAAGCTTGTTAATAAGCTACTGAAAGCACAGCTGTATAGCAAGAAAGTTTTTCAGACATTCTCTGTTGCACGACAATTTAGTAAATGTGAATTTATTTTTACTCCTCTAGACAATGAAAGTCACTAGTTGCATGAAGTAAGGATTGCCACTTCTTCTTCTGGATATGTCATCAGTTTTTGGTGCTCTTTGTCACATTTATATATTGTGGGATGCAATAGTTCTGAGTGGGTATTGCACCATTTGTGTTCTATATGTTAATCTGTATCCTGAAGAGGGCTCCACGCATTTGTGCAAAGAGGGCTGAAATGTTGATACTGTCCACAACTGACTCATAAACTGTAAACACTCTGTATGGCTGTACATAGACAGAACTACTGATACTGATATTTAGCGAATAACCTATGGCTCTGGATATATATTTTTAATTGAAATGTGCCAATTATAGATTCATAAATACGACCTTATATAAATTAAGATGAATTTTAAGCTATCTATAATGCAGTTTAGTTGTGAAATGTATGCAGAAAATTGTATATAAAGTCTAACTATGTGAACCAAAAAGCATCTTAGTTCAGCAGCCAACTACTAAAAGATATTAAATAAATGTATATGCAGATGTACCTATATAATATTCTCTATAAATCTGATTTATTTTCAAGAATAGGTACCCAGGTAAATCCCTGAGTGTTAGTCCATGCATGATAAAATAGTCAATTATTGGTGATAAACTTTTAGAATGGCATCATAAAGAAAACAGAGCTTTTTGCAGATGTCCACCCACTTTTTGCCCCCATTTGGACGGATGCTGGTTTTCGACTATGATAGTGCACTGAAGCCTGCTAACCAGGTGCTCTCTCCCTAAAATGGTTATGAGTAAAGTGGCAATCCCAATTACCAAAGAATTTACCCCCATTATAAGTCCCTCGTATGTGGTACCAGTGGTACCTAGAGCATGGGTTGGTAAAGGGGTCCCCAGGGCTTGCAGCACTGTTTGTGCCACCCTGAGTGACCCAAATAAGCTACTGACAGCAGACCTGCCATTGCTCACTGTAGGAACAGTGCAAACTGCTCGAATTTGACTTTGCCCTCACCATGTGTGGCAAAGTCAATGCACAATCTCTGATATATGCCAGTCACCCATAAGAAAGGCCTCATAAAGCCCAGGAGGCAGGGTGTGTTTTTCAGAGGTGTGGACATATAAATGCAAGCTTATATGACCTTATAGTGCCTTTTACCATTAAAGGACACTTTAAGTGATATACAGTCCATAGGATAACAAGGGCTGGCACCCGAACAAACTTGAGGTTGGCAGTTCCATTATGGTACCACCTACATATGTTGTGTTTGGTATAAAAAAAAGTGTTTTCTCACCCCTCACACGAATCTTGGGTCGAGGGCGATGTGGCATGCACCGAATGGCTACCTTAACGGTCACTCACCTGGTTGCCCCAGCTTCTCTGTGCTCTGACTGGCAAGCACTCATTTCACACAACACTGTTAAGAGGAGGGGACGGAGAGCCAAGAGAAAAAGAGTAGGTCCAGTACCAATGCTCCCAAATGCTAACATACAATCACTGAGGGGTAACTGTTCCTGTAACGCAGATGACAACCTATTCTGGTTGCGCATAAAGAAAGGGAAGATAAGGAGAGAGTAGGGTGTAGTCTCTATGTATGTGGTTGGAACTAGATTGAGGTAGGGAAATTTCTCCTTTTGGAAATAGTGCCCTCACACTCTTGCGAGTGTCATGCTTCATCATCGGGCGTTGCTCCTCGTGGGGGTGACACTGCTGTCCCCCAAGGGCCCCGTGACAGGGCTCTTTATTGGAGATCTTTTAGGAGACACCGCAGTTGTGCATGTGGGTGTGTGGGCCTAAAAGATGTGAAAGTGAGTTAAAATTACCTTGGCGGTACCTAGAAGCCAAATTTTATTCAGGGGTCCGGGAGGCAAGAATAAAAGACACGGGATGTGGAGGGCCTCTAATCAACAAAATATCTTCGAGGGAAGAGTATTATTCTGCTTCTCTCGTTACCTGTAAATGTGTGTGAAGGTGAAATCAGGTCAACATGTTTCGCGCTTGGTAAAGGTCCCTAATGGATCCTGGTGCGCTTCTTCAGGACCGTGGTGTGAAAGTAAAAACAGTAAAAATAGGAATCAGGGATGGCGACACCCTGTATTCCTATGGTACCTATATTAAGGTGTAGAAGTGTCAATGCGCTCAAAGGAATGTCTCAATCGTGTTCCTGTTCCCAACCTGGTGAAGAAAAATAAGAAATAGAGACAAAAACATAGAGACATACACACAAATACAAAGTGAATAGAGTCATCCACTTTAGATATAGTGAAAGCAGCTGTGCATTTGCTTAGACACGTGTCTGTATAAGCATGCTGGATTAAGCACGCCCTGTCATCATTATGCCGCATGTGCATCCGTGACAGAATTTTCTGTCTCTTTTTGTGACCGGTGCAGGAAAACATGCCCTAGCCACATGTCACCTCTAACTGGCAATACATAGCCAGTGTTTTTTTTATTAAGGCATCACTGCCATGGTGCGAGTGGCAGTCTGTCACCTCTACATAATTGTTCACACACTCACTCGACGATCTCTGTTACGTGGGAAATGGCATGTGCAAATAGACGCGTTCTTATATTCACAGCATTCCCGCTAAGTAGTCAAGCCATACCCCTTTCAAAAAATGGAGTGCCTCATCGGCATGTCCCGCGGTCACGAAGGAAAATACCTGTAGGATAATAATAGCATCCTGAGCCAGGGGGAACGATCGTGAATACCTGTGATCTTGTCTGGAGGCAGCAGAAGAATACTCACAAGTCACCTCCTTCACTGCAGCCCAATACCTGCCCTGCCGCTAGTCGGACGCCGGTCAACTAGGCACCGCGAGTCCAACAAGTTATAGTGGCTCCCGGGGAGGGTGCGGACGTGACGTGGCTGGGTCAGGGGGCGTGAGCAGTCCTGCGTAGGTGAACGCGTTTATGATTGCGGTAAAATGGATTCACGCAAGGGCGTGGTCACAGAAGCTGAAACCGAAGGGTGGATCTCATCCCAAGAAGCAACATTCCTAATCAATGAACATCCTCGGACGCCCTATTACTATACACTACCTACAATACACAAGGGGACCAATCCTCCCCCAGGGCGCCCGATAGTGTCAGGGATCGATTCTTTGCTTGAGCCACTGAGCAAGTTTTGTGACTTCTATCTCCGCCCCATAGTCACTAAGACCCCTACCTACCTCAGGGACACGACAGAAGTACTCAACCTCATACAGAACTTCCCAGAACCAGAAACTATTAAACTCCTGGTCACCTTGGATGTCGAAGCACTGTACACCAACATCCCCCAAGATGCCACCCTGGAGGTTTTGGAAACCACGTTACAGAGCATCGACCCATGGCCCTATGAGACACCCGTCTCCTTCATTTGTGAGTGTGCTTCCCTGGCCCTAAAAGAGAATTTCTTTGCCTTTCAAAAACAACTGTACCATCAAATCCAGGGGACCAGCATGGGGAGCACTTTCGCGCCGAGCCTAGCCTGTCTGTACATGGCCAATTTTGAAGATAGGTTTATCTTAGGCGAGAACAACCCCTAAGGCCTAACATACTCATGTGGCGGCGCTATATTGATGATATTCTGCTCTTCTGGAATGGTGATGAAGATCAATGCACAACATTCTGTGATTGGATCAACGCCCTGGATCCTTTTTTAAAATTCACGGGTACTAAATCACATGAGAGTATCCCGTTCTTGGACCTCTTGATTACTTTACATGAAGGGACCCTATTTACAACAAACTACAAAATGCCGACAGACCGTAACAGCCTCATCATGTACGAAAGCCACCACCCGAAAGCACTAAGGAACAACCTCCCAGTGGGGCAGTTCCTGCGACTACGCCGCAATTGCAACACTTTGTGCGAGTTTGAAAAACAATCAAAACTTTTGGCAAACAATCTGTGGGACCGACATTACCCGAGAAAAATTATACGACAAGCACAAAAATGGGCAAAGAATAATGACAGGGAAGCCCTGTTGGAAGTGAGGGAGAGACCACATACGGATGCACTCATGTGCGTAACCACGTTCACTCCCAACTCTAACAGAATTCAGAAGCTGATCAAAAAACATTAGAGCGTACTGGAGATGGGAGGGTTTAAACCAGGGTCTCCCCCTCTATTCTCGTTCAAACGAACACAGAATCTGAAGGACCTTTTGGTCCACACACGACCAAAGTTGCCTATCATTACTCAACCTACCCTATGGCCAGACCCTGGCTTAAAAAAAGACACACTAATTGCAACACTAAGAATTGCATATACCTCATCACTTGTCCGTGCGACAAGAGATATGTAGGTATGACAACCAGACCTGTCAAAATCCGCATAGGAGAACACAAGGGCACTATACGGTGCAAGAAGACCAGCACCAAATTACTGAGCCACTTTCTTGAGAAGAACCATACCCCCAGATCGTCTCAGATGGACCATCATTGAATCAAATCCGAACTGGACACCTAGCACCCTATTTAGGCAGGAACAACGCTGGGTGTTTTGGTTGAGGAGTAACTCTGTGGGTCGGAACGACGAAATAACCTGGGCTGAATTAATCACCTGAGAATAAGGATCAATTCACCTCCCCGGGGAATGTACTGTCTAGCGCAGGCCCTTACTAACATATCAGAGTATATACCCTGACTCTGGTGAGCAATGTAACACTAGCCATACAGGGTGACTTAGTTGGTTGGGTTGCACTTCAGAGCACATGGGGCCACATCCCTTGGCACACAAGGGTACCCTTATCCTCGTTGAACACACTGAGGTAATGGGTTGCCACCGGTACACACAGCAATCTGCTGGCATAGTTGACACCCTGAGAATTAGATCGCAGTCTAATATGGCTGACACTGTTTTATGACAATATCAGAGTTTGTTATTTTTGATTCACATAATCAATGAGGGTGGGTGCTCTTGTCATCTAAGAAACTGTCACCATCCCACTAGGGCGGGTGACCACCCATCTGTACAGTAATTTGTTGACAAAGATCACATTCTGATGATTGATTGCAATCGCAATATTATTATAACCATAATAAAACCGTTTAGACCATTCCATCATGGCCGACACCGTTTCCAATGACACTCACAATCCGGGTTAGCCGTTTTTAATTTACCAAACGTATGTGGGTATGTGCTGCTGGCATCTGCCAACTGTAAACAAAACACGGACACTAACAATTCAGTGTTCCACGGTCGTTTGACCCTTTAACAGGCTTTGCCCTAATTCATCGCAATACTCCTGTATTCATCTCAAGATGGCCACCATCCCGGGCCAGCACCCACGCCCTTGCGTGAATCCATTTTACCGCAATCATAAATGCGTACACCTACGCAGGACTGCTCACGCCCCCTGACCCAGCCACGTCACGTCCGCGCCCTCCCCGGGAGCCACTACAACTTGTTGGACTAGCGGTGCCTAGTTGACCGGCGTCCGACTAGCGGCAGGGCAGGTATTGGGCTGCAGTGAAGGAGGTGACTTGTGAGTATTCTTCTGCTGCCTCCAGACAAGATCACAGGTTTTCACGATCGTTCCCCCTGGCTCACGATGCTATTATTATCCTACAGGTATTTTCCTTCGTGACCGCGGGACATGCCGATGAGGCACTCCATTTTTTGAAAGGGGTATGGCTTGACTAATTAGCGTGAATGCTGTGAATGTAAGAACTCGTCTATTTGCACATGCCATTTCCCACATAAAAGAGAGCATCGAGTGAGTGTGTGATCAATTATGTAAAGGTGATAGACTGCCACTCGCACCATGGCAGTGATGCCTTAATACTTTTTTCACCAAAACTGCACGACACAGCATCAACCATCACGGTGGCCACCAGTATGTAAACGAATGCGGCATACTAGTCACCACTGGCTATGTATGGCCAGTTAGAGGTGACATGTGGCTAGTGCATGTTTTCCTGCACCGGTCACAAAAAGAGACAGAAAATTCTGTCACGCATGTACATGCGGCATAATGATGACAGGGCGTGCTTAATCCAGCATGCTCATACAGACACGTGTCTAAGCAAATGCACAGCTGCTTTCACTATTTCTAAAGTGGATGACTCTATTCACTTTGTATTTGTGTGTATGTCTCTATGTTTTTGTCTCTATTTCTTATTTTTCTTCACCAGGTTGGGAACAGGAACACGATTGAGACGTTCCTTTGAGCGCATTGATACTTCTACACCTTAATATAGGTACCATAAAAATACAGGGTGTCGCCGTCCCTGATTCCTATTTTTACTGCTTTTACTTTCACACCACGGTCCTGAAGAAGCGCACCAGGATCCATTAGGGACCTTTACCAAGCGCGAAACATGTTGACCTGATTTCACCTTCACACACATTTACGGGTAACAAGAGCAGCAGAATAATACTCTTCCCTCTAAGATATTTGTTGATTAGAGGCCCTCTACATCCAGTGTCTTTTATTCTTGCCTCCCGGACCCTTGAATAAAATTTGGCTTCTAGGTACCGCTGAGGTAATTTTAACTCACTTTCACATCTTTTAGGCCCACACACCCACATGCACAACTGCGGCGTCTCCTAAAAGATCTCCGATAAAGAGCCCTCTCGCGGGGCCCTTGGGGGACAGCAGCACCACCCCCACGAGGAGCAACGCCCGATGATGAAGCATGACACTCGCAAGAGTGTGTGAGGGCACTATTTCCAAAAGGAGAAATTCCCCTACCTTCATCTAGTTCCAACCACATACATAGAGATTCCACCCTACTCTCTCCTTATCTTCCCTTTCTTTAAGCACTCATTTCACACATTTTCTGCCACCAAGACAGGATTCAGCCTCCTGCCAGGCAGTGTGATCACTCCCAGGAGTCAGGAACAAAAGCTTGGGCAGGAACGAAGTCACACCTCCCTCCTCCCAAGCAGGCTATTGAAGTGGCGCATCAAGGCGGTGAGCTTCAAAGGCTGCATAGCCTTTGATATGCAGCAGGGCTGACTCTCAGAGGAGAAAACAGCCATCCTCATGCCACAGGCACATTTGCACTGGACAGGTGGGAAATTAGTTTGCCAAGGAGGTTTACAACCCCAGAAGTCTAGCCACAATCTTGTACTGCAGCTCTTAATACTTCAGTCTCCGTTTGAGACGTTAATAGCCATGGGTTAAGAAGCTTTTTTGTTTTGCTTTGTCCTGTTTCTAGATTCAAATCAGATTCAATCTGACTTTACGTACATGGCAACAACATGATGCTTTGTGGAATATTTCAACAAACATAAGTTCTTGCAATTAAGGGCTTCGATTCCCTGGTGGCCCCTTTATGTAAGTACTTAATTCAACTAGCAGCATTCAGATTTGATCATCTAAGTTTCCAATCATAGTTCCTAGTGTTGATGTGCATTTATTTAATTTCAGCTCTACAATTGGTTCTTTTATCGTATATGGACCACTAACGAACATTTTGTAATTGTTGTTTTTCTGTCATTGGAGCCTATGGGCCCAACTTTTATTTATTTGCCCACTGGTTTTTCACAGTGGAAGTAAGGTGAGCCGACGTGCCATGCATTTAACGTATAATGTATAATTGCTTCTAACAGTAACCCATATATTAATTAGTGCCAGTTCCTTTAAAACAACCCATAGGTGGCTCCCTTTGTCTTGATGAAGACCCAGTTTTAAGGAATCATTGTCCCTCCCATCCTCTTTGGGGTCGAAACGTCGACTTTCCCTCACACCAACCTGTACTACAATTTCATCCACGTGTAGATAACAGCAATTCATTTACTGTACCTCTTTATTGTGGTTCTCTTTAGTTATATGTGTATAATTGATTGTCAGACAGGTTCTTTCCACTACTAAATGTAAATATTGTGATATTTTTTACCCTCATCACTTACCTCTTGCGAGCACTTCCTTGAGCACTTGTTTTTCTTCACTTATCCTTGGAGCACCTATTACCATTATGTTGTAAAAATTGACTTTGTCTTGATGAATATGATATAAATTTGTGAAATTGATTTTCAAAAATTGTTTTGGAAAATGTGTTTATTTTGAGTGTTGTAGTTTTTATCTCTTCTCTTTCCGTTTAGACCAATTCTACTGTACCACATCTCCAGAGTGAGCAGCCTGGTCTGTCCACTAAAATTCAATTTCTGCCCTCTTTAGAAGATGCAGAATAGAGGGTTCTGGGTTGAAAAGGTGACCTACACCCCTGGATGTAGTCACCACACGGGCGGCTTAGCTACAGGGATGAGCTGCCTATTGGCTACTTGCTCCACGCCCCTAACTCCAGAACCTGAGCTCTGACCCAACTTGCATCAAAGAGGACACAGATGGGACCCATGTCATCGGTAACAGGAACTTGCAGAAGGGACCCATGTCATCGGTAACAGGAACTTGCACAAACAAAGAGAAGCATACTCTGGACCTGTGGCAACGCTCTTGGAACTGTATGAACGTGGCTAGTCCTAGGCTAAAGGTCGGTTCCCCCAGACTGAGGAACCCCTTAGAGCGCCAGAAGCAAACTCAGACTCCCATGGACTAGTGGTACTAAACCCCTGCAAACTGCAGGTAAAACAATGCTCAGGAACCGAAGAATCACTAGTCATTGGACCCTCCAAGTGATCAGCCAAATCCAAATGGGCTAGTGCTTTGTGGGAGGTGTAGTTTCAAGCTGCTGCCGTCTTTCCCTGAACCTCTAGACGTTGAAGAAGCTCCCAGCTGAGCTTACTGCTGCCAAGGCTTGTTGGTCACCAGTCCAGTAACCGATCTGCTGCATCGATGCTGCATCAAGAGGGCATTCCACAATACCTGCAACTGATGTTGGCAACAACCCCGCTCTTGTGTTTTTGCAACTTGTTTTCAGTAGCACCGTGTAAAGCGGTAAAATCAGCTATCCCGCAGCTCCTGTTCAGCACCAGGGACAGCCAGGACAACTCTGCACCTGGGCTCCACACACCAGGTAAAATTGAACTGACTGTCATGGCTTGGTCCTGGGACCCGCATCAGCTTTACCCTGCAAGGGTACAACACAACTAGACCTGCAAGTGACCGATTGTTACTAGTGGTTTGTCCCATTGAACGCAATGTTAAATTGTCACTGTATTATTTTGCCCTGATTTTCTATTGCTTCAAAGATCTATAACTCCGGTTTTATGTACACTATTACGTTTGTTTTGGTGTCTAAATTAGGATAAAAAGACACTCTATTTTTATAAATTGGTGTCAGATTTCTCTAGAGTTGTGTCAATTACTTACTGTCCATATTGGTACTCTGAAATGCTTAACACATGTTCCTCTAGTGAAGCCTGGCTGTTCTTTGCCACACTACCAGGACTGAGCTAAAGATTTATTAGTGTGAATCCAAGGACCCTCTTTGGCATTTCGTGACAGTATTACATGATGAGGACTAACCCTCACACCACATAATATTCCGCTTTCCTACAGTACCTGTAAGTGTTCATATTTCCTAGAGCAATTGGGTC
This sequence comes from Calotriton arnoldi, assembly GCA_963921515.1. Taxonomy (NCBI): domain Eukaryota; kingdom Metazoa; phylum Chordata; class Amphibia; order Caudata; family Salamandridae; genus Calotriton; species Calotriton arnoldi. The sequence goes on from CAWUFW010018524.1 coordinate 60,406, forward strand.
CATTTTGTATTATCACATGTGAGGTAAAGAGTCATAATATTAGGAGACAATAATTACAGGTGTGTGAAGAAGCACAGTTTTTTTCCCATGCAACGCATTTAATTCTCAATAACTTTGGGTTTTATACGTATCACGCGAGGAGATGTGTCTGCATTAAAATCGTGAGTTTCGCAATGTTTTTATTTCAAGATCCCTATTTTCACCATTTGTTCTCAAGCAGAAGTTATCTTATACACAAGACATGGGTAGCTGAAAAATTGAGATCTATGCAGGAATATGCTTGCTTAATAAACATTATGCATGGGGTTACTGTTGTTGACAGAGAATATGCTGAATTTTGTCTTTAATGGCATCTTGTGTCATATAATAGCTCTTCCTAGATGCATAATTTAAGCGCTCTGAGCCTCACAAAGGGCAGGAAAGCGCTATACAAAAAGAAAATACAATATAGTTAATCAGTAAACGCTGCACCATAATTTGGTCCTCGATTACTCCATTGACACAGATTATACTACACTGATTACACATTTTATTTTAGCACACAACAGCCAAGATGATGTGGAAAAGTTCACAGATTTCGGCAACGCATGCTGGACCTGCTGAGCTATATTCCTGTCAGTGAGCCAAAACTCACTGTGTGGACTTCTCCCTGTATTATGCGTTTTGAAACCACCTCCCAGCGTCCTGGCGTGGTGTAAATACTTTACTAGAAGTATCTACAATAATGCAATTGTTGATGATGATGATGATAGTTGCTATTATTCCCACTAGTGTTGTTATTATCATTAATATCAGCATAGGACATTGCAACCCAGTGAGTAGTTTTGTGACCATAAAGTAGTTTCTTTTAGTCCGTGTAACTCTGAGGTAACTTGTAGTATCGTCATCCACCCGAATTATGCGATTCTGCGGCTTTGGTGTTTTCCACATAGATATGGATTTGCCACATAATCCATCATCTGATACCTAATTCGCAGATTTTACCAAAATAAAACGTTTGCTCCTAGCTCAAGCTAGGATCAAACGTAGCTAAAACGTGACGATGTGTTGTCACTAAGTGGAAGGCCCTTGGCAAAGACTGACTGGTCTCCATCCAGTTGCTTAATGCTATATTTGGTTGTTAAACTGGTACTAATGCGGGTTGAAACCTTTGCCCAGGAGGTTTAGCTTGTAAAAATGACATAATGAATGCTACTGTCACAAAATGTGCTGCATTATGCCACATAATTGGCCTTTTCTTCCTACATAATCTGGCCCTCCCCTTTGTAAAATTCCATGCACATGATGCATGGCAAAATAATTTTTTTCTGTATGGTACATATCACTCAACCTTTGTGGTGCCATGGCATGTTTGTCAATCTCTAACCTCTTGTATCATGTTGTAAGCCACATCCAATGTTAATTATTCTAAAATGTTTTTTCAAATGTTTAAATGTTTTGTGTTATGTTTCTGATTTCAGTTTCACTCCAGAATAAAGAGATGGATAGATGTTTTCAATTTGATTTGATTTTGTAAAGAGCGACGAATGCCCGAGGACGTCTTGGTGCTAACATCTGCAAGGACAATTACTGCTGAATGGGACTTAAACCACAGTAATTTACATAGGTAGAGAAAAGAGTCATGTTTTTAGATGTTTTCTAAAAATCCACAGGTTAGGTTGGCAGCTTAGATGCATAGGCCATTGCTTCTATAGCAAAGATGTAGCATGAAAAAAACTTCTGCCACCCCAAGAAGCTTTATTGATTTTAGAAACCAACAGCGTTTTAGACGTGGCTGACCAGAGGCATCTTCTGGGTGAATACCACAAAAATATTTTCTTCAGGTAATCTGGACCTGTGCAGTGGAGAGCTTTATGTGCAATACAGAGCGCTTTAAAAGCCGTTTTTTTTAAAGGGGAGTCAATGTAGCTCCAACAGCCCCTTAGCGGCTATGTGTTCTATCCTTTTCAGTGCAAGTACTACTGATTACTGTTCCTACCAATCGCGTTCTAGTTTGGGTAATTAAGTCTCATTTATGTGTTTCACCTGAAGTAGAGTAATGTCTGAGTGTTTTTGGTCATAGGTAGTTCAGGATCTTATTGCTTTTGATAAAGGTTGTCAATCTATTAGCATTTCAGGAGGTCAGGGTCAACAGTTTAGGGGCATATCTACAAGGCCCCGCGATAAAATTATCGCTGCTTTAGCGTCCGTTTTTGGACGAAAAGCGGCGATGATTTTAGCGCCCTATTAGCAAGGACACGCTAACGCGTGAATCCATGCTTCTTCGCCCTTTCTCATATCGCCTAGCTTTGCATCTCTAATGAGATGCAAAGTGGGCGTTCCTCCCAGAATAGCGGGAGAAATGTCGCTAGCGACATTTCTCCTATTATCAAGCCTCACGCAAAGAAGCATAGCGACAAGAAAAGTAAGCGATAACCTCTGTTATCGCTACTTTCCTTACGCCTGCTTTGAAACTGACTTAGCCATGATATCCTATGGAAGGTGGATATCATGGCTAAGTATGTGTAGCCCTATCAGCAAGCTATCGCCATAAGTTGTGCGATTATCGCTGGATTTCCAGCGATAATCACACAGTTGGCAGCTTGCGCACTGAATTTTATCGCTTTGGAGATAAGCGTTGCTGATAGCACGCTATCTCCGCGATAAAATTCAGAGTTGGCCGGCGATAATTATCCTCACGCTAAGAGCGCTGAGCGATAATTATCGCCAGCCCTTGCTGATATGCCCCTTAGTGATTCGGGCATTTTCTTACGTATTCATAAATCGCAGGTCATATAAGTGGGAGGTTATTAAGGTGATACCGATCAGAGAGTAGTGCCCCCTTTCATGTGGCTAATAGTATCATGGATAACTTGGCCCAGTCGGGTTCTTGAGTTGGTTGGTTGCTTATTATTTAGAAAAGATTAAATGATGTATGGGCAGGAGATACGGATGGAGGAGTGATGTGATAGGGAAAGATTAGTTGATCATGTCCATGAAGGCAAACAGGATTCAAAGCGTTTGTGCCTAGATACATTTTCTAAGACACTTATTCCCTTGCTGTGAATGACAATTACCCCAGGCACTGAATACTCAGCCGGCACTGTGCCATCACAACAGTGTTTTTCTCACTTTCCTCTCCTCCAGTCTGCTACATAGCAGTAATTCTGCATTGGTTGGAGAGGAGGATTCAGCACTGCCATTGTTGCCAAAATCACCTGCAGATGTTACAAACACCGCTTTAAATAGCGAGCTTGTTCCTTTGTCGTGTCCCAGGGCAGCTCATTTGTGTGGTTGGTGGCCCTCGGTTTGTATGTCGACTATTGGAGATCATTTAAAGAGCGTCCATCTTGTGGTGGCCTAGCTCCACCCTCTGAGAGATGCTTTTCTAAAGCCACTTTTCTTTGCACAACTCAAATATTAGCTAGAAGGTATCTGCTAATAGGCTCCCAGACTGGAGGAAAAAAATTAAATGGCAAAAAAAAACCTGGAGATAATTCATGGGAGGATTCAAGAAGCATCTAGGAGATGATCCAGGAAAACAACTTAGAGATGACTAAGGAGAAAGGAGACAACTAGAATAGAAGAGAGCACGCACAGCACAGGCCAGAAGCAAAACAAGTGTGAAGTACTTACAATCAGACCACCAGAAAAAGGGACCAAAATAAAAGCTTTGGGACAAATAACCCACCGAAAAATACTCAGCTGCTTTCCAGCACCGTGAGAAGGTCTATAGACCTTTATTTTATAGGTATGAGGCAGGAAACAGGATGTAGAAGGTCACATAGTACTTGGTAGCCAACATAGGGGCCGATTCCGATCTCGGCCAATAGGGCTCCGAATCGGATTCGGCATTACCGGATCCGATTCGGAGCCCTATTTCCCGACCGAATCGTACCCGCGTCCGGGCGAGCGAGTACGATGCGTGTGCTCGCAAAATCTCCGACCGACTCGTTCGCAGGACCCGACCGCTCCGACCGACTCGCACGGGGACGACTCGCACCGCGCAATGGAGAGCGTTCCCCGGCCGGGTAAGTACGATGCGCATCGCGACCGCTCCGACCGACTCGCGCAGTCCGGCTCCAGGAGCTGTCGGGCCGCACTTTGGGGGTCCGTGTTGGACCCCCTGGAAGCGTAGGCACGCGAGTCGCACACAGGGGGAGCCATGGGTCCCCCTACACGTGCGTGTACGGTGCGACCCGCATCGGCGGCGAACACGCTGTAGGGCGCCCTTGTTCGCGTCGTGCCCATTGAGTCAATGGGAGCCCGTGTACACGTCGTACAACTGGCTCCCATTGACTTCAATGGGAGTCCGACCGAATCGAGTCCGATGGCATACGTGCGCATCGTACTCGTACGGTCGGACTGCTAGGGTCCGATTCGGTCAGAAATCTCTCCGAGTCCGGCTCGGTCGGAGAGATTTCCGTCCCGAATCGGAATCGGCCCCTTAGTTTGAGCTCTTAAAAGGAACAGTATATTAATAGCCATCTTGGATAGGACCACTGCCCCATCCCCCAATATTTTATTTTAATTCTCAAACGTTTCCGAATGGTTTGGCGCCCCAAAATGTGAGTCTGTAAAATGTCAATGTTTTGCGATCATATTTCAGTCCTTCAGATACATCTTCTTCAGAATTGTTATTTGGAAGAAACGCCTAAAACGAGCCCTTTCCAAATAGCGATAAGGAGTCACAAACCCATTTTAAATGTGTGTAAAAATGTATGACTCCCAAAATGAGGTTAATACATAATAAAACATGTTTTGCTGTCAGAAACAGGGATTCAGACTGTTTGAGACCTTTAAAACATTTTGTCCATCTGACGCAGAATTCTGTGTTTGAGTTATTTAGCGTATAACCATAGGTCACTGAGTGATATTAACAGCCAACTCTATCCTCTCAATTGCTTGCTTTGCCAAAATCCTCAGCCCTCTGGGAAACTGTGCTGCATGTGTCAGGGACAAGCAACACACCAATTTTATAACTTCCCCGTTGTTATGAACTTCAAGAACTACTTGCACTCCTGTAGCTCTGCTGCAAATTGCTTTTTTTTATTCAGAGCTAAACTTCACATCAAAGTATTTTAGATCCTCTGAAACTTCCTCCCAAGAATGAGTCATTGTCACTTGTCCTTTTAAATTATGCTTTTAAATTATGCTCATTGCCAAAAAGTAGATATAGATGCAGAAACATATTGTGACGTTCAAAATCCCGTGTGCACAATAAAGTAATACTCATAATCCGTTTATCACCTTATCACTTGCTACCTCTGTTGTATTACACTTCCGGGTAAGATAGGAATTTTGGGGCATATTATCAACGGCCAGCGATAATTATCGCTGGCCGTGATTAGTGACGTATTTCCTAACGCAGGCTATCTCTGGAATTTATCACCCTGGTAGCGCGTTACTAAGAACGCGTTTCTCCAGGGCGATAAAAATTCCAGAGATAGCGAGGTTATCGCCGGTTTGCAGGGAACATCGCTGGTTTTCCAGCGATGTTCCCTGCAAAGCGACCAGCTACTGCTGATACGACCCTGTGGTCGTATCAGCATAATCCACCTCCTATGTCTAACATAGGTAAGTCAGGATTGTAGCAGACGTTAGATTTTGGCGCAAACGGCCGTTTTCGCCAAAGTTAACATCTGCTATAATCCTGTGGGCTGCCTTGTAAATGTTGCGATGTGAACATCGGCGATATTTACAACGTAGTCCATCCGAGAGTACGCCAGTAACGCCCACTTTGCATCTCATTAGAGATGCAAAGGAGAGCGTTGGGAAAAAGGGTGCTAACATGCGATTATGCATGTTAGCACCCTCTTGTTGATAGGGCGTTAGTTTTATCTCCGCTTTTTGGGCTTTTTAAGCCAAAAAAGCGGAGATAAAGCCCTTGTAGATATGCCCCTTGGTTCTTCAGGCACATAGTCTCGATCTGGGATAGGGCGACTGTCAAGGGCAGTTATTACACTTGCATAGTCGGATGCATTCGTCATCACATCACATATTTCAGATAGTCCCAATGGACAGATTATGTTGCTAATAAATAAAACCTAAACCGTTTTAAGTCAACGTATCACCTTGAGTCTGTTGCGCTGCAGAACCTAAGTAAACTTGCTAAATTAAATGAAGATTAAACTGCATCATTCAACAGGCCCCTTCAAACAATAATTCCATGATCACACCAAGACCACGTGGACATCTTTTAATACCAAACATAACATTTAAATCTATTATCAGTCAATTTACCGCCTAGGGAGCACATCTCATGTGCATGTCATGAGTTCTACAGGCGTCAACCATTCCAGCCACCCACTTGGATGTTGCCCTGTGGGTTTATTCATCACATCTTATATCTTTGGCATTATCTCGTGACTGTCCTTAGGCACCTACTGCTCATTATCAGGTGTATTCATATATGTACCAGCATGCACTACGAACAGGACTTTATGTCGTTTCTGTATCAGAGGTAGGTGTGAAGAATGATTAGCACTAGTCTGGCGTGGCTGCTGCTTTTTACAACTACATTAGTGAGCCCTAGCCTCTCGATTGTCTTGGAGAGACTGAGAGAGGCGGCCTGGTCTTTGTTCTGTATGCAGAGACAGCTATTGTTAGGTGTTGGCATGCACAGTCGACTCTCTCCCTTAGAGGCAGAACGTCGCACAGGGTTCTCTCCTCCTGTGGATGAGGTCAAAGAGAGGGGAGGTGGGAAGCTCCTAAGCCTGCACTGGCAGATTAAAGGGTGAGCAAGTCCCATGACATTACCAGGACCCTATACAAAGTTATGTAAGTGACAACTAAAATATTTTTTTAATTATGGGCATGATGTGACATTAGAATGTGCCTATAATAAGAGATTATTCTATTCCTGTTCATAGAGAGATACAAACCCCCACTTACTGCGAATTTATAATCTGGGATTGAACAAAATCAATCCCTAATATGTAGAAAGGAGGATGGGTGGGCTCAGGCAGATGATTCTTTTCTTCTGCTGTTAGTGTTGTATTTTCAGACCCCAGCTATCTGAATCTCCCAGCATTCGCCTTTTGCCTGGATCTCAAAAATCACTTATGGTCAGTGCTGGAGTATATTTATTAGAAATCTTTTGATGTTGCACAGTCATTTCCATGTTTATTATTTAACTCCACTCACATGGTCAGACCACCATTTGCTTGCTTTCCAACATAAAACAACACTAAGCAACACACCTAAAACCACCTTACATGCATCCACCTATCGACCATGGAACAAACTCAATTTGGAACACTGAGAAACACAGCTAACATCCAGTACAGATGTTGACACAATAAATTCCGTTCCAAAACTATATTAGTGGCTACAGGAAGCTTTTGATATCCTAATACCAGAGAAAACGACACGACAGAACAAAAGAAAACACGTACCTTGGAGAGATACAGAGCTAAAATAGATTAAACAACAAATTAGAAAGCAGCAAAGTGCCTGGCTCAAAACAAACACCATTCAAGACAAACTTCGCGTACAGAAACTTAACAGATTATACAAGTCAGCTATCAAAAAAGCTAAAAAAAAAAGATACTATTCAGACAGAATTCAAAATGCTAAATGTGCAAATAATGAATTCTATAAAATTCTCACTGAATTTCGAAAACCAAATTGCCTAGAAGGAGCTCACCCCATTACTCAAGATTTCACCGACAAACTGGCAAATCATTACACGCCAAAGCAGACATGTTGGACTCCTATTTCAAACAAAGAAAACCACCAGCACCAATCCTTTTCCAAAATAACAATCCAAGAATAAACTAACCCAGCCTCTCCATTCCTTCCAACAAATTTCACACAATGAATTTATGGACCTGGTCAAAGCAAGTAGGCCTGCCGGCAGCCCTTCTGACCCCTGTCCACCACAACCTTCAAGAAAATTCTTCTAACAACCTCTGCTGCCACACCAGTAAGAAGAATAATCAATAATTCCTTAACTACTAGAATATTTCGAGAGGAACTAAAAAAAGTCATACATACGCCCATTACTAAAGAAAACAAATCTGGACCCGCTGAACCCCGACAACTAAAGGCCGATTACAAATGGACCTTTCATGGGCAAACTGATAGAAAGAGCAGCATTCGTCCAGATGTCACAATTCATTGAAGATAATGCTATACTTTCAGACTTCCAAACGGGAGTCTGTCCAGGAAGAAGAACAGGATCTGCCCTCATTGCCATCTGGGATGACCTTAAGAACAAAGTTGACCGGAATGAGGTTGCTGCACTACTTCTCTTGGACCTTTCAGCTACCTTGGACACTGTTAACCATGACACTCTGATACAAAGCCTCTACGAAGCCGGCATAGAGGAGACTGCTCTCGACTGGATCACATCCTACCTTCACAACAGAACTAATGTCATCCATACCCCCCTCTTTCTCTTCCAAACCGTACTTTACAAAAGCAGGGGTCCCTGAGGCCTCTATCATCTCACCCATGCTTTTTAACATCTACATGAAGTCATTACAGGCACTGATCAATCAATTTCGCCTCATGTGCTATAACTATGCAGATTACACACAAATACTCCTTCAACTGGAATGCCCCAAAGACATTGGAAACTCACCAATTTTCAGTTGTCTCAGAGCTGTGGATCAATGGATGACATGGAGCCATCTCAAATTGAAGGCTTCCAAAATGGAAATACTCACGTTTGGCGATTGAAAAAATTATGATCCACTCGCCGCATGGCCTGATGATCTGGGAACACCACCTAAAGTATCAAAGCAAGTAAGAAACCTCAGAATTACCATGGACTCCAAGCTATCAATGAATGGGTTGCACATCCTTCTCTGTTCAAGCAGCCAAACTACGGACCTCTTTACCCCCAAACATAAGATCCACGGATAACCACCTTATCTTCAGAAGACTACTCAAGAGTTGGCTCTTCCCCACATAAGCACCATACGCAAACATAAATTATACAGCATATCCTTCTGTATATAAGCATTTATTTGGACTAGAGATGTGTACCTACATATGTGTATTGCTTTGTATAAACATGTATCATAATTATGTTTTTAAAGATATAGATATTTGTTAGTTCTGCTTAACAAATGTACATATTACTTATAGTTACATTATTCTATGTTTTACATGAATATAAGTGATTGCATAAATAAGTAAATCTTTTGTCATAACTATTTATCTACAATTTATTTACTATTGAATTGCAAAAAAACAAACAAATACATTAATTTAAAGTACAGCAACACTTGAAAGTCTGAGATTATTAAATGCAACTTTCATCTACATATATTACCTTCCTTATACAGGTGTACCTTCCATGTACTTATGATATACCTTCCATGTACTTATGTATCTTTATATTTATTACTTTGCTTCTAATTCAGCATATCCAATGCACTACCCTATATCTCACCCTATATCTCTTGCAATATATCCTCTACCTCATCTCAAACTTCATTCCACTACTCTCTCCAATTTACTACCCTATTTCTCACCCTCTACTGCTCTCAACATATCCTCTACCTCCACTGTCCCATTCATCCCAAACCCCATACCACTACTATTATCCCCAAAAACCTTTCTAGACTCTTCCCTCCTCTAGCCATCCTTACATCATTGCATACCTCTTTTACTATTCAGATCTCCCAAAGAAGCCTTTCTAAACCCTTCCCTCTGACTTTTCCCCCTCCACCTCCCCTTAACTCATCCCAAACCCTGTCCTACTGCTATGAACTCCAAAAAAAAACAAAAAAAACCTTCTAGACCCTTCCTTCTTCTATCCCTCTACTATTCCTTTTACAATCTAAATAACAGACTAACATGTCCACTGCTCAAATCAATTTAATTTCATATTTCTCTACACTAATTTACCACTAATAATTTTTGGGTTTCAGAGTAGCCTGCTACTCACTGAAAAGTGCTTCAACAACCTCATCATGGGTATCAAGCTCTATATAAATGCAAATCCTTCCCTCTTCCATCCCTCCACTATCCTTTTCAATCCAAATAACAGACTAACATGTCCACTGCTCAAATTAATTTCATATTTCCCTATACTAAATCACCAATAATCCTTTTCTGGTTTCTGGTGTCCAGAGTAGCGTGCTATTTGCCGAAAAGTGCATCAACACCTCATATGGGGTAGCAAGTGGTATATAAATGCAAACCTTTTACTCTTCTACCCCTCCACTATCCTTCTCGATCCAAATAACACACTAACATATCCACTGCTCAAAGTAATTTCATATTTCACTATACAAATTCACCACTAATCCTTTTTGGGTTCCAGAGTAGCGTGCTACTCTCCGAAAAATCGCTGTATTATGTTCGTATTTGTGCACCAGCAGGAGCCTCCCATCTTGCAGGTTCCTTTTCATACCTGATTTCTCCCTTCGTAACTATTTACTTCCCTTTCTCTTCATCCGTCGTTCTCGCTTTTTATCTCTCTGCCTCTTGTGCTGGGTCAGAGTCAGATGATAAAAAAACAAGTCTAGGACCCCAAAAGTGAGTGCTAGTACTCAGCACCTGCAACCACCAGTACAAATTAAGCAGTCTCCAGTCACACTTCTATATGTCTCTAAGTGAGAATTTGGCATGAGCTTTGGGAATTGGCGTGATGACTCCACCAATGGCTTTGTTTGTGCTTCTGGCTCTTTTTTGTGCACGTATGCACCTTTATAACGTTTGGTGTCAGTAGTTGGTCATGGAATCATGTTTGATCTATCATTTTGCCTCGACTTTATTCGTCTTCGGGTATGTATTCAATCTTTAAAATTGACTTAAATTTACGGCCAGCACTGTTGCTTGCTCAACTCTTGCATTGCTGTCCTTTTTTATCAGTCTCTTGTTAGAATCAGGAGTTTTGTCTACTGAGATTTCGGTTTGAATTATGTTGTCCATCCGCTCCCAGGGTGATTAGTGTAAGGGTGTACCTGGACCATTCACTGTGTTGATATTGATTTCTTTGGTCGGTGTCAATCATCCATGGGCTGCATGACATTGAAAGAGTAGCTGCCATTTTAAAATACAGGTTGAGTTTAAGGCCATTGCTTGATCTTTATGTTCATGTGGTTCTTGTTTTGCTGCTTTTTAGTTTTTCGTGGGTAATTCGTCTGTTGTTTTGCTACTTGGGTACTCCAAAGAGATCTTCCATGTGAAAAGTCACTATTACCATTTACGTCTTCAGAGCAATGGGTGTGTAATAAAATATTCTGTGGAATTCAGGGAACCAGCTTTTGAATTGATCTTTTATTATAGTTTGCAAAACAGCGCATGTAATGCAAAATTGTATGAATTTATTTACACTGCGATAAACAGCTAAATTGCTTTCAGAGGAGAAAGATTTCTAAACCATCCAATTTCCTAATTTCCAAGCTGATACAACCCATTATAGTGCACTTAAACTCTCAAAAACGGTGCATGTTTCTATTTCTTCTCTGGTGTGCAAACAACATTTTAATAATGTTTTTTATTTAAATTTCTACCTTCAACAACCCTATAGTAATGCAAACCAAACACAAACATCTTTTTGCTCAAAACTAAAAAAGACTGCCATGTTGAAAATATAGTCAGACCTACTGGCTTTGTCAATACTTTTAGTGATGCAACAGATGCTCAGTTATGGAGGATATGAAATATTCCTTTATTGACAATCGGTGGCCCCCATTTCCTGGCTTCTGATTCAAGAGTTCTAATGAAAGACTGAGTTTAGGTCCAGCAAGGAATCTCTTATACTGTCTTCGACGATAGACATTTATTCACCAAGATGCAAGGGGTATCCCAAGTGACACCATACAACTTTGACCCCAATTACATCACAGGGCTGCCACCTTGCCCCACCCTAATTGCTGCTGAGGGCTTAGCAGAAGAGCTAGGATTAGAAACTACAGAAAATAAACATGGGACCTCTTAGCCTTGTTTACTTCCTGTTTCTGCCTTCATCTCCCGTGAGACCAGGATATGCAAGGGTAGTGGTATGGGTGACCAGGGCCGGCTTTAGCGCTGGTGGTGCGTGGTGCGACAATGTTTGTTGGCGCCCTCCAATTACGTCCTTCTCCATGGATTCCCTCACTACCCCCCTTTAACAGTGCCCCTCAAGTCTCCATAGCCACTCTTTCTCATGCAATTCATTTGTTTTAAAGCACCAGTTGTACCAGTGTAAGGTGTCAGAGCACTTTACATCACATACACATTACAGAGACAATGAATCGTAAGTGTGTAAATCAGTGTATAGGAAATGTTACGTAAGACAGAGGACTAAAGTAAAGGTGTAGGAGTCACATATCATCCAATAGTGATAGGCAGTATAGTTTAAGAGTGCTTGGTCTGGAGAAGCTCAAACTCAGGATTTAAAAAGTAACACCATGGTTGGGGGTTGGCTTTACTAATAAGAATTGATTTCTACCCAAGCGAACCCGTTTTGAAACATTAGGATAAAAAATACTGAGGGAAAAATCATACCGCTCTAATCTATACCTTGCAGTTTGCTTGCAGCTCTTTGATGATAGTTTATAGCTCACTGTTCTATATTAGGATTTAAAATTATAAACTGCAAGTAACAAAAGGGTCTCTCTGACAGAAGCAGTAACGCACTAACCTATGGCACACGTTCTTTGCAGCAGGCATTTTAACCGCCTGTGCTACTTCATGATGAGTCAAAACTTCCACTAGACAAAACTCCAATCTCTCTGCAGCAAGTCCACTAATCACCAGAGTTATCTGGACATTTTTATGGTTGCCAGAAAATTGCTGGAGGCAAGGAACGGGACAGCAGGTCCTTTTAAAACCATATTGCACATGAAAAGTCAGCGCCCGGTGCAGTGGCACCGATCGCACTGCCCTAGAGCCGGCCCTGCGGGTGACAGATGGCAAGCCAGTAATAGCAGCTGCTTTACCATGGCTAGTCATGATTGGCAACCATGTCTTCTTCATCCATATACCAGTGAGGTTCCTCATAACAAGAACATGGGCACGCTTGTTACAGCATGCTGAGGCTTGCTGACTGTGGCTAGACATGGTAGGCCTAATTCAGAATGAAATGAGGAACCTGCACAGTTAGGTTTTAGGACTTCACACCTGAAAGCCTGTGCCAATCACAACTTTCCAGACATATGAATGGAAAGGTTTATGAGTACCTTATTTCACATGTGAGAATATACACACATCTATTCTTGCATGGATAAAGAAAAATAAAAGCAAGTGCTGAAGCATTTGCTAACTTTTTGTATGTATTTATGCATGTATGTATGCATGTTGTATGTATGTATGTTTGTATGTAAGTGGGATTTGTATAGCGCAAACCAAACCAAAGGCAGCAGAGCGCTGTATAAGGTCAAAGAAGGGTTTTATTTCACTGAAAAAATGCTCCCACTACACCCTCAACTATTTTGTGTTCCCTTCACTTCCCCTTCTGAACAGAGATTTTTACAGTTGCCTTTGCAAGTAGTAAATCTCTGACCATTTCCGGAGAACGAAGGAGTCAAAATATGGTGTGTGAATACCCACAAACATGTAAGGTTGTGGGTGTTCACAAACTTCCAGGCCATTCCTGCTCTCGACCCCCTCCTCTCGCACATAAAGCCTCCGTGTGAACTGTGTCCAGTTAAGACTGAGGCTGCCCGCGGCCCACGCAGGGGGCCCCCATAGGAGGGTGGCCACCTTAGTGCCACATGAGGGCACAAACCTTTACATAGTCTAGTGTTTGGACCCACTTGGGGTCCGGCGCCACCTAACGACGTCATTTCCGGCCCACCAGTGGGAGGGGAGGAAGGTATATAGACCCCCCACCCATCTGGTGATCCTTTTGTGCGCCGAGACTACACGCCATTTCTTTGTCCCGCTGGACACGCTGTCCAGCCGTGTCGTTTCCCACTGGGTCCGGCAGTACCGCAGGCGTCGGGGTATTGCAGTGTGTGCTGGGTGGGATGATTGCCCCCCCAACCCCGTGAACTACGAGGGTGATGGGGGCTCTGTTCCAACCTACAGGTACCGGGTGGGGGGCAGGGTTAAAGGGGCTCACCTAAGCTCTGCGTTTTCTCCCACCGGAGCTTCTCCCAAGCTCTTGATAGCTCTGCGGTTAGAGCTGAGGACGGTAGTGGAGTGGTTTGGTTCTCCAGACACCTGGTGGTCTGGCGGGGCGGTTGTGCGGTTTCGGCAGCAGGGAGTCAATTGAGCAGCATGCGGGTCGGAGTGTCGGTGTTTGAGGTGGGTGCTGGGCTCCCTCGGGACCCGTTCCTCCTACCTCCTGGCGGTGCCCCGGCATGGAGAGGATGCAGCGTTGAGGCCTTGGCTGCCCCGGGCCCAGGGCGGTGTCCCGTTGCGGCTCCACAGCGTCAAGTGCCCTGGCATGGTGCAGCTGCTGCGCATGTGAGCACTTGCAGCTCGCTGCGGTCAGCTCGCCACACTCATTTCGGGCGGTAGCGGGGACTTTGCTAAGCAGAGACGAGTTTGCGTTGCATTGTTGTAGCAATCAGAAAGGAAGAAAACCGGAGGTTGGGGTCTCCACAGTGAGATGGAATTTCGGTTGGGGCGCGGGCATGCCTGCAGGCATGATGGAGTGGGCGGGTCCATTGGGGCAGGGGTTCATCTTGCATTACACCTGCCCTTCAGTCCTGGGGGGCTGGTGAGCTTTGTGCACACCAGGTGGCCGCGGGGCTGTAAGCAGCATTTCATTTTAATTTTGATGGAGTGGGGCCTGACTGTTGTGAGGGAGCCATGGGCTCTGCACGGTGGGGTACCGAGCCGGGCGGTCGCTCGGGTCACGTGGGTCTCCCCCCAGGGGCGGGGCCTAGGGAGCCGCGTGCGTGGTGCCGGTTCGGGTGGCGGGGTTGTGCGTGCAGCAATTGTGTTGATGTTGGATTACCTTTAGTGGCTTCGCAGGAGGCAACGTCCCATGCCTCTGTGGAGGATGGTGTGATATGGCATTCTTTTGTGCCCCCTTGGGACATGGAGACTGCCCCTGCCCTGGACCGGAGTCTGTCGCTGCAGATGCAGCACTGCTGCGCGTGTGGGGGATGTGTGGCGAGGCTGCCCAGCTTGAACGTTTGTAAGTGGTGCTCGTCCTTCGGGTGACCTTTGCTTCCACCGGCAGCTTCCATGGTGGGGGTGGGTGGATGATACAAGGGAGTCTGTGGGTTGCTGTGTTGTCTCAGCGGGTTTGGCATGCAGGCGGTGGCATCGGCGCTCCTGGGGGGGGAGTTGCATGCCACGGTGTGTTGGGGGGGTCGACGCATTTCCCGGGTCGTCTCCTCGCTCCTTTTACCTGCAGCTTCTGGCGGCCCAGGGGGAACCTGGACTCTCGTGTGCTGAGAGGGGGGGGGGCTGCATGAGGTCCTGAGGCCCCTCGGTATTCCAGCCTGAGTTGCCCCTATGGCAGTGCAGCTCCGGTCCTCCAGAGACCCTGCCAATTCTTCCGATGCAGGTCCGATACAATGGATGCTGTTTTCCTCAGATATTCACTTGCTGCACTGGCGCTGGTTGTAGTTATATCCTATCACAGCCTGGAGCATACCGAGAATTAGGACACATATTCCTAAACTCATTGGATGGTTGAGCCTTTATACATCATAGTAGAATAGTCACCAACGTGGAACAGGCTATTGGGTATGCCTTGCCAGGACATTGACACACACTTCTTAAAAACTGGAACCTCTATAAAGTATAAATGCTGAAAACACTTGGCCCATTTGTACTTGGTACATTTGGCCCAAATACCCTCTTCACCAAGCTGCTGCGTCATGTTGTTGCCAGGTGTCTTTGAGTGACAGGCAAGTGCAGTAAGGGAGCAGGTTTAAGTTACAAGGTTACTTGCAGTGGGGTCTCAGCGGACCCACATAAGGTGGGTTGCGGCAAAACATGAATCTGGGAATCTTAGATTCCGACATTATTATGGGTTTAATAATATGCAAGACTCTTTGGCAATGCGGGGTAAAAACGTTCCAGCAGGAATTACAAGGTGACTAGAAGGTAAGCCGAACCCAGTTTTGATTCTGTGGAGGGCTAGCAAGTATGGTAATAACGAAATGAACTAGGGCTATTGCTGGTTTAAGCACCAAGGGTCACAGCTGGTCAGTAGGTAGGGTGTACCTGGGATCGGACTGCAGTTAAGCAAGCCTGGTAGGCTGCTTAAGTTGTCACTCCAAAAAGGGTGCAGTGACTGTAATAGTGAGCACACTACAAACATTCCCTCAAACCAGATGTGACTCCATTCATGTGCTTGCCGTGGTTTAGCAATCAAAAATGTCTCTTGAAATGTCTGGTCAAATTCAGCAAAGTATGTGCACTCTGGACCCGAGGGAATATTACAGGTTGCTTCAGTTAAGCAAAAACTTCCCCGCCCGGATAGCCATCCAGCTAGGCCGGTTGTGGAAGCTGACATCTAACAAGGGTGCTGCTGTCTCAATAGTTGGGGAAACAAGGTGTTAAAGCACAAAAAGGCTACAATGTTTCAAGAACAGTTGGCATGTCCATTATTCAGGTGAAGGCAGGTAGCTGTACTTATTGTGCCCCCTGTCCCCACCCACTTGTCTGCGCCATGGTACACATTAGCAGAAGTTGGAAAGTGCACGACTTGCGCTGGGAGGGGACATCAGCATGGCATCACAGCAGGTATATATTGCAGTCAGAAGGTGAGGGGCTAGCATGCAATATGGCCATGTTATGAAGCAAAATACGGGAGGTCAGGTAAAATGCTATAGGCATTACATTGGCCATACACGGGCAGAATGGTACAGTTCCAGGAGCTGCGTGATTCCTGAAGCAGGCTATGGGCAATCTTGCGTAGTGTTTATAGAACTGTGTGCAGGGTTTTCAATAAAAGGTGTTTTGCAACTCTGCATTGCTTTATTTTGCCAGGATCAAAGGTTTGGGTGATTGGCCATTCTCACATCGCGAGAGTGGCGCGATGAGCCGAAAGCAGGAATTGGAGGCATGGATTTTCCTTCACTGAGATAGTCTGGTTGGGGTTTCCAGGCATGCATTGGCACAGCTTCCTGAAGAAGCTGCGGCACAGACTAGCTAGCGGGAGGCAGATCCCCTCCCAACATTTTGGTCATACACCTGGGTGGCAATTAATTGACTTTCATGGGTAGGAAGGTTCTGCTGCAAGCGATGAAATCCACTCTGTGTAAGTTGAG
This sequence comes from Calotriton arnoldi, assembly GCA_963921515.1. Classification (NCBI taxonomy): domain Eukaryota; kingdom Metazoa; phylum Chordata; class Amphibia; order Caudata; family Salamandridae; genus Calotriton; species Calotriton arnoldi. Next base: position 77,508 of record CAWUFW010018524.1, read on the forward strand.
CAACCAATTAGGCGCATGTGAATTATGGTGGTCTGAGATCACTCCACGTTTAGTTTGGCATGGGACCAGGTCGGGAGAGGCCGGGGAAATTTCTCGCAAGAGAGTACACAGCGCCATGCGCAAATTCAGGGACCAGAGGGGTTTTAGATTTAACAGACACGGACCCTTGCATGCCATGTCCACAGGAATTTTGATGTGGATGGGTTCATTTGTCCAGAGTGGGCATGGACCTGTTTCTGGTGGACCTGGGTGATGCCCTAGAACCAGCAGGTTGTAAGTAAGAATGCCTGCCTCGGTGGGGGGCCCTGGGTGTGACGGGTGCCACACCCAGAGCTATGGTGGAGTTACAGGGCGATCCAGAGGCTGAATGGTACATAGGGGTACCCTCTTCAGGAGCACAACAAGGGTGCAAATGCTTAACAACCCCAGGAAGTCCTTACAGCAGGACCCTGGAGGAACGACAGCGCCCCGTTAGTCCTTCGGGCGGTTGTAAACCTGAGCAACCGGGGGCTTGCCTGGATGCGCTCTGCCCCCTCAAGGGGCGTGAGTAAATGGGTGGAATCCCCCAAAATGGTTAGCACTGATTGGTTAGGCCACGGTGCAATTTGGCTCATCAGGTGGTCAGGGCAGCTTAGGGGTGTCACTGCTGCCTGCCCTTGGATCGCCCATAAGTTGAACCACCATGTTGGCATAATTTGTATGCAAATGAACCTGCAGCAATGTTTTCTCCAACAAACAATGTGTCTTGCGTGTTTTATTATGAGATTGCTGTGTTTACAGGTGGGGTGTGTTGCCGATATTGGCACTATGAGGCTGCCCGCGGCCCGCGCATGGGGCCCCCATAGGAGGGCGGCCACCTTAGTGCCACATGAGGGCACAAACCCCTACATAGTCTAGTGTTTGGACCCACTCGGGGTCCTGCGCCACCTAACGACGTCATTTCCGGCGTGCCAGTGGGAGGGGAGGAAGGTATATAGACCCCCCCACCCATCTGGCGATCCTTTTGTGCGCCGAGACTACACGCCGTTTCCCTCCCTACCGCTTACTCGGCGTGTCGGCTGGAAGGGTGGCTAGGGTAGGAAGGCTGTTAACTTGTTATTTTGTGTTGCAGGCGGAATTACAGGGCGATCCAGAGGCTGAATGGTACATAGGGGTACCCTCTTCAGGAGCACAACAAGGGTGCAAATGCCGAACAACCCCAGGAAGTCCTTACGGCAGGACCCTGGAGGAACGACGGTGCCACGTTAGTCCTTCGGGCAGTTTAAACCTGAGCAACCGGGGGCTTGCCTGGATACGCTCCGCCCTCTCAAGGGGCGTGAGTAAATGGGTGGACTGGTGGTCCACATGATGTAAGGGGTAATCCCCCAAAATGGTTAGCACCGATTGGTTAGGCCACGGTGCAATTTGGCTCATCAGGTGGTCAGGGCAGCTTAGGGGTGTCACTGCTGCCTGCCCTTGGATAGCCCGTAAGTTGACCCACCATGTTGGCATAATTTGTATGCAAATAAACCTGCAGCAATGTTTCCTCCAACAATGTGTCTTGTGTGTTTTATTATGAGATTTCTGTGTGTACGGGTGGGGTGTGTTGCCGATATTGGCACTATGAAAAATAAATGTATCTGATTTCAAAAACTGGTTTGCATTTTTTTTTTCTTGTTTACAGAGTTTTATATAGCGCGAACTTGACCCGAATCGGGTATCAGAGCGCTTTACATAGCACCAGTTACGTTACATGAGGACACATTCATTTTTGTTAGGTACGGGGAGATTAAGTGATTTGCCCAGAATCACAGGATGTTCAGAGTTATTTCTGAGACTCGAACCCAGTTCCCCAGTTTAGAGGTCGACCGCCCTAGCCGTTAGGCCAACTCCTCTCCCCATTTGCAAAAATTATGCCCCATGTGTGTGGTTAGGTGGGTCCATTTTTATGTTTTGTATACATTTTTTTCTGGAAATTTTCCACTGTGGTGACTAGTAAAATGGAGCTCTGTACGTCACCACTGAGTCCCTCATAACATGTTTCCGTTTCTTCGACATTACTGAGTTAAGCCTGCCTGTCTATTTCTTTCAGAATGTTAATGTCTCTTCGCCATGGGAAAAATTCCCCAACCGAAAGAAAGCATGGCCAAACTACTTCTGTGAACAGGGTTTCATATCCCTAAAATGTGCAATAATATATAATCCGGAAGTGATGACATCTTCCGTCCTAAAAACCACATTGATCATCTGAGAGTCAATTAAAAATCCCAGGGACTGCGCAATGTGGGCGGAAGTGAAAGTTTCAAAGAAAGGCATGAGCGAATGAAATCTACTCTTCACAGACGGACATGGACCATGGGGGGGGATAGCGTGTCGTCAGCCAGGACGCTTCCGGTTATGCTTCTCTTTGGCTGCTGGTGACGTGCCAGCTTTGTGACTACAGCCACGTGCCAGCTTTGTGACTAGAGCCACGCTCTGAACCCGTTTGCACTGCACACCCCTTTCTTGCACAACAGAATGCGCACCAAAAGACATCCAGGTGACAGTCCACAAGCTCCTTCAGGGCGCAAGTTTAGTTAGTGCACTCCCTTTTCGCGATATCATGGAGTGTGCTAATTAGAGGGCGTGTAATTACTGACCGTTTCAACTTTTACAATTAAAGGAGGAGGATAAAGCAATAAACTAGAAATATGCTCTATTTGCATAGACGATTTTTGCTATAGTTTATCTCCTGCAAATCGGAAAAACCCTGCAGAATGTGTCATTTTTGCACACTTCAGAGTTTTGATTTGCTTGCAAATTATAATTTGCAACCAAAGTACAATAATCACTGGAGACAGATACTTATATTATTAGAACAAATTATGTGGGAAGGTTTACTAAAGTATGCGGGAAGAAAAGGCAAATTACCTGGACTAAAGAGGTACATTTTGTAAGGATGTTACTTCACTATTTTGTCATTTTTACACATGGTAATACTGTCTGGAAAAAGATTTCATTTTATTAGTATCAATTAAACACCCAAATCCATCAATAAGCAACTGAAAGATGACCAATCAACCACTGCAATGGCCCTTCCACTGGACAGGAACACGTGCCGCCCGGTTTTTAAAAACTTTGGATCCGTTTCAGATAGAAACAAGCATTTTTTTCGCAAACTCTGCAGATTAAGCAGCTGATGATGGATTCTGTGGCAAATGCGGCAAATCCATATTTGTGTGGAAACGCTGTAGCCGCAAAATCACATAATTCCAGTAGCTCTGGGGACAATTATTTCAAATTCAAAATGCAGTTTTTCATCAGCTCGGGGACAATATTTATGTGATCTGCTGAGTACATTTGTAAGAGCTACATAGAAGGAATGTAAAATGCCAAAAAGAAAGCAAATATAATTTTACAAGTAATTCATAGCACAAACAGACATTCAAATCGCACAATCCAAATCCCCTAACCAAAGAAAGATACACTTTTAAAACTTAATGGAAAATAATTTTGTGATAATGAAATACACATTGCACACTAAAAAAAAAAGTCTGCAATATGTGGAAATAGGAGCAATTATGTTATGGGAATAAACTCGGAATAAAAAAAGTTTCCACCCGGAGGTCCTGGGATTTAAAAAAATGTTTGGGGGGGGGGGCTCGACAAGGAAAAAAGATCCGGTTTACAAGTTTAGATCACCGTTATTATTTCCCCCTCACTACACATCCTCCCTTTGGTACAGGGATAGTAGTGGTGTTCTGGTCCATTATGTATACCCGGCATATGGGCCCTCTTGGGTAGTTAAGGCAGTCATAGCTGGGGGTGCAGTGGGCCTTTCAAGGTCCTGGACCCAGGTGGTACTGAACTACACCTACTGCACCAGAGATAGAGATGTGCCTGCCTTTGAGGCACTTGACTCTTAGAAGGTAGATGAGGCGAGCAGTCACGGCTTACGCTTGGTGGATGAAGGGCTTAGAAAACAAGATACAGTGTTACACACTACATACAAAACAACTATATATGTGTCATGGCAGTGGTTTATCTTAAAAAACATTATGCATTTTTATTAATAGAGAGTAAAAAAATCGGTTAAGGGGAGCTAAATTCTGAAAAAAACTAAGGGGCATATTATCTAAAAAGTGCGCTAAACATCGCAAAGCGTGTTTAGCGAGCACTTTTTTATCGCCGGCTATCGTCGGAATAATTTGCCATGCTAACGCTGTATTAGCGACATTTAGCGCTATGGCGATAATTATTCCAGCCATAGCGGTGTTTTCCATGAAACATGGCTGGTTTTCCAGCGATGTTTCATGGAAAACGGCGATAACCTTGCTGATACGACCCTGTGGTCGTATCAGCATAATCCACCCCCCCATGTTAGATATGGCTAACACCTGCTAATTGAAGGTGTTAAATAAATGGCGATGACCCCGGTTAGCGCGACTTTTCACGTCGCTAACTGGGGCCATGGCCACCTTGCTAATAGGCGATAGGCCTGTTAGCGGGTGTTTCCCAGGTTTGTTCGTCGGGAACGCCCACTTTGCATGTCATTAGCGATAAATATCGCTGACATGCAAAGCGGTAAAAACACGGGCGCTAATGCCCGAAAACTGTCGCTAACTGCTGTTAGAGACAGTTTGCTGATAGGGCGATAAGAATATCCCCTCTTTAGCGGCAAAAAGTGCAGCTAAAGCAGCGATAGTGCCCTTGCTAAAATGCCCCTAAAGGTGCTAAAACAGGTCTGACATCAAACCAAGGGCGCAACACAGGCCCCTACAGCCCCTGTGGGCAGGGGGGCAGCTGTAAAGGGGGCTCCCAACCCTCTAATTGGAACCCCCTTTCAGCCAAATGGAAATATGGGAGATTCGGGGGCCCCTCATTACATTGTGCAAAGGGGCCCCATCATTTTGTGTTACGTCACTGCATAAAACTTTAATATATCTTCAACGCTGTATGCCCTAGATTTCTAATAACATTGACCACATTTACCAGTGTTATCCTACGTGGCTTCATTTGGTGCAACTCAAGGATCTTTGTGAGTGCTCAAGACTTGAGTGTTTTGTCAGTGTGTTTCCTTTGCATGGGATTCGAGGTATGTGCAAGACATACACATGTGGGAACTCCTCGCCCAGCCCTGGTCCTGGACCTGGGCCATCTTAGGTAGCATACTGCGAATGTCTATTGGGTTAAGACTCAGCAGATGAGTTTTCAGTACCCACAGCAAAAATAAAAAATGTCACCTTCAAAAATCTGGTATCCACAAAGTCCACCACACAAAGGACCTCACCCAGTGAAAGTAAATGTGCTCCAGCAAAAATCTGTTGGTGAAGTTATTGGTGACCCTGGGTCTGGACATCACTGCCTTCTAATGACACAGTGAAAAGTAATCAGAGTCCCCAAACCAGTTAGAACCCAACTCGGTGTGATGTCTTTTAATCCGACAGGTTTAGATGTAGTCTCATACCCACTTAGAAGTCCTAAAGCAACCAAAAATCGGAGAGACCTGTGTCGTGGGATCCCCTTATAATGGTCAACCATTGGTGGGAACTGGACTTTTATGGTTAAGACTCAATTGTGAATTTTGAAATCAATATCTCTGTAACCTTATTGGCTAAAAAATGATTAAGAACGGCCTTTGCTACTACACAAGGGTTATGAAGGCCGGCTACCTTCTGGTCCTTCTAGGGCTGTGATGGGGGACTTCAGGGTCCTATAGGCATGGGGTGGGTTGGGCAAGGGGCAGGGTCACCAGCAAAACAGGAGACAAGGCAGCTTTGCAACTCAGGTGATGTTGTTGCTTCCCCTGGCAAACCTGCACTGTGGGGACCGCATGGCACTTTGGTGACTTTATTTCATTGGGATGTTCTCCACGCAGGGCTTCCATTCAGCTGGACATTGTTCAGGTATTCTTGGAACCAGTTCTGCTTTACCTTGTAGGCACAGTCCATCTGTTCCTACAGGTAAGCACTCCTCTTTGCAGACTTTAGCCCAGTCTGGAGGGAGACAATGAACACAGTATAGCAGCTACTTCTGGGCTGGTGGGTAGGTCTTTTCAGTGTCCTGGAAATCCACAGTAACAGCGATGATCACACAGCACTGGCTGTGGTGGCCAGTTGTTGCTCTCGTTTGCTGGCCAAGATGGGAGGCTGTGGCCAACCAAAGGGTCTGCTTTGTTTAATGTTCAGACACTGGCCCAGTCCTGGAGAAGTGAATCTTTGGGAGACCCCATTCATATCAGTTCAGACCGGGTCCTTTGATTTTGTAAAATACACTCAGATAGAGCCCTGCTTCTGTTCCTGTTCTTAAGGGCTCCAGCACCAACACAGGAATTGGGGACTATGTGGAACTCACTGGTTGTTTCCGCAGAAGCGAGGTGGAAGAACCGATGCTGGATCCCAACTTCCCTCACCCACCAGATCAGCCCAATACAGTCAAAGCCAATGAGGTGAATGTGGGGAAGAGGGGAAAACAGAACAAGGAAAGGGTGAAGGAGTCGATCACGATTGGCACGTCTGGCACACTGTTCTTAGGAGGTTGATTGAATGCTCTCCCTAAGTGAAATAATCATACCATGAGTATTCTTCATATAGATATGAGGGTAACAGTTAACAATAACTAGACACATGTTTAGAATTAGGGTACCTAATTCAAATGTAACAGAAGGTATAAAGATGCAGAAACCAACTGAGACTGTTTGTGTCTATAAAGACAGAAAATACTATGCATAAACGTTAGGGCTGAGGAACCAGATACATAATGGAAAAGAGAGTGTATGATACCAACCTTAACGAATGCCACCGTAATATCCACTAGACCCAAAAAATCATATATATGTATCCTGCAACACTAGGAAAATAACAAAAAACATATTTCCCTAGACAGGATAAAATAGGTAGAAAAAACTCTACACAAAAAGGTGCTGGGTCAGATTAGAAAATAGATTATTCCAAAAGACTCTGGGACTAACCTATGCTATTTTCTCTGTATTTCCAGTGCAAGAAAAATGCAGAAATATCCAAATGAGGAAACAAAAACCACTCTGCATAGAATCCAAATGATCAGATAAGTATTCTGTCCACAACCATAAATATCACGATCCTACCGTGTATTCTATGAAGACTTAGATTCATTAAATTGTTCTCTTTGTATTCCCCATATTGCAGCTTGAAATGGGATCAAAACTGGACAGCAACTGCCTGGAACCCGTGCAGCTGAACAGGGAGCAGCCGGCGAGGGAACACAAGTGAAAGAACAACCCAAAAGAAGAATCGACGATCCAGGAAGAGAAGGCTCCTCCCGTCTTCGTTAGAATGCGTTGGAGACGTCTCCGTGACCCGACGGCTTCAGGACAGAAAACAGCAGGTAAGAAGCGAACTGGAGTGCGGGAGGCTAGGCGGCAACTGTTACGGAACGCGAAGCGCGTTCCATTCACAGACCGCCCTTTTTATGCATGTCTGATTCTACCCTGCTCACCGACCGCAGTCGGCAAACGGGGTGTGCCTGACAGAATACATGGGTTTCCCTCAGGTCTAGGGGACCCCACTTTAAACAAAGACAAGGGCTGAAGATCTCCCCTCACTTTCAGAGTACAACAGGTTTCAGGGAGGGGGACCAGGAATGCTACCTGCTGGCTTCGAAAGGAACCCACAATCTTGTGCGGGGTGCACACTGGATTTAAAAGGACTCTACCATCTACCAATCTGCCACTGAACCAGACACACACATCACATACACATGCATTTGTCACATTTGTTCCGCAGGTTCCGAAAGGCACTGGTCTCCAGCTATGGGGTCTGGAGAAGCATTTTAAAAGGAAGAGCCTACAATAAGTCCCTGTAGAGGTGTATAAGTAAAAAGGAATGTTCCCCGGACTCTCAGATAATTTCATGCACCTCCAGTCACTGCATAGTCTGTTTTGAGGTGGTCTTAGCCACCCTCAGTCTGGAAGGGATATATATTATGTGTTTCCCAGCCATTAGAGCACATGTATGATGCCAGAAAAATAGAAAACACATAGACCCCCCCTCCAAAGAGTGTCAAGTCCACTAAGGAAAAATACAGAATTGTCCAGGTGGCTTTCATCACAGAAAGACTGTTTCAGACAGGTCCTGAGTTGTTATTTTAAACCAATGTCTAATGTAATTGATAACGTATTGAATGCACTTTGAACTTGCATAATATTGGCCTCCGTGTCATGCCATAAAATGTAGATTTTCCACAGCCTGATGAGCAGAAAATCTGGATTTTATTAAGGACACGGAGGCTAAGATTATCCCACCACTGATACCCGCCCGGGTAAATTAATTTATCTTTATACTTTCTTTCAGAGTAACACGGTTTGGATTTGGATTTCCGCTTACGTTTATTCTTCTGGATACATTCAACTGGAATTTTATTGGACTTAAAGTTTATCTTGTTCGCAGCGCAGAAAGAAGGAAGATGGCTGCTTGTTGCTGTGCCTTATAGATGATTAGAATGTTTTACAAGTTCTAAATTCTATTTAATTGTTGCTGCTGTGTGAGCTGGCAATAAAAGGAGATTGCATAATCTTAGCCTCCGTGTGAAAGTGAAACCCCGAAACCGGTCCTAGGATGCTTGTTTCCAGTCCAGGGAGGACCTGGCTTGGCAGTTCGGGCTGGACTGTTCCCATGAGGCACAGGGTCAAGACTGATTTGCATATGGCTGGGTTCAAACTGGAATGGCATGGTGAGCAAAAAAACAATGGATTTAGGCCCAGATCTCTGTAATGGGGTGAATGTATGACATTGTTCTGCATTCTGTCCATCAACTGTTGTTTTTGCATTTGTCACCCCGAGTGGGACGGGTATGCCCAGACGTGGGTCCCGTGCTCTCCATGCCACTGGAATCAAGCTATCCTGGCTGAAGAGGGGTGAAACCCCAAAACCGGTCCTAGGATGCTTGTTTCCAGTCCAGGGAGGACCTGGCGTGGCAGTTCGGGCTGGACTGTTCCCATGAGGCACAGGGTCAAGACTGATTTGCATATGGCAGGGTTCAAACTGGAATGGCATGGTGAGCAAATAAACGATGGATTTAGGCCCAGATCTCTGTACTGGGGTGAATGTGTGACATTGTTCTGCATTCTGTCCATCAACTGTTGTTTTTGCATTTGTCACCCCGAGTGGGACGGGTATGCCCAGACGTGGGTCCCGTGCTCTCCATGCCACTGGAATCAAGCTATCCTGGCTGAAGAGGGGTGAAACCTCGAAACTGGTCCTAGGATGCTTGTTTCCAGTCCAGGGAGAACATGGCTTGGCAGTTCGGGCTGGACTGTTCCCATGAGGCACAGGGTCAAGACTGATTTGCATATGGCTGGGTTCAAACTGGAATGGCATGGTGAGCAAAAAAACGATGGATTTAGGCCCAGATCTCTGTACTGGGGTGAATGTATGACATTGTTCTGCATTCTGTCCATCAACTGTTGTTTTTGCACAAATACTTACTTAGAGCCTAAAAATAATCATTTTTTACGCCCACTTGCTTTTTTAACCCCTTACATACTGGGAATTATTTCCTTCATTTCTATACTTAAAGTTATTAAAAAAAAAAAATGTCTGGTGAACAATTTGACTCTGCAGTTGAGGGAAGATTAGAGGAGATAGTGAACAGGGCTATAGGGAAATTGATGGGGTCGTTGGATGAAACCATCAATAAGAAATTAGAAACCCTTTCACAAATCCAAGTTAGTGATCAACCTGGGTGCTCTTCTTGGTCTAACAAGCCCCAGAGAAAAAGACCATCAGGTGACGACCCTCACAAAAAAAGTAAGAAATCAAAAGGTATAATTAAGGGTTTACTGGAGGAAGCCGGTGATGGGATCAGTGTGTACGACACTGTGGATGGGCATGAAAGAGGCCCGGTTGCCCAATATCTAGTGAGTCTGATAATGACGAGACATATGAGCCAGAGCTGGAATTGTCCTGCTCTTCAGAGTTTGACTCTGACTATAAAGACTCACCCACGACAAAAAAAGGGACATCTGATGAGGCATCAAAGGCCTCTGGGTCTAAGATGGGGATGTTTGACCCACTAGGGGACAATATGTTTGACCCCCTCCTTATAAAGCATCCCCTGTCACCTGAATGGACCCCTTCTCAGCACGTGGCTGAATATATTACCTTCTGGCCAAGAAGGGAGATTCCTAAAGAAGTGAGGTCTCGCCTACGCTCTAAATGCCCTCGGCCATCCCTCCTTGATAAAATAACTGTTACACCCGAACTTGACCCAAAGGTTGTAACCTTCATTAACAAAGGGGGAAAAGACCCTAGAAGAGGCCTAGATAGAGGTTTAAAGTCCTGCCAGGACCGGCTGCTAGACATCATTGGCCCTCTTACCAAGATCTTTGAGATGGCCGAGACCACTTACCTGAGCGAAACACAGGTGGACCCCAAGGAATTGCGCGTGTGGGCGCAGAGAGCAGTTTGCCTTCTAGGAAACACAAACACGGCTCTTTCAAATGAAAGAAGGAAAAGTATCCTCCTGAAGCTCGACCCCAAACTAATGGAGCTTGCCAATAAAGAAGGAGGACCATCCTCCCAGGGCCAACTTTTTGGCGACGATTTTATAAAAGAGATGACAAAGTATGTGGGCATTCTCAGTTCAATACAGAAATCTCAAAAAGAGATAAAGAAGGTTTTCCACGACAGAGTTTTTGGAAGGGCCGGGCGAACAAGGGGTCGGTTCCCCGGCCGAGGTATACCTTCCTCAAGACCCTTCATGCCACGAGGGAACACATTTTTTCAACCTGCCTATGGTTCTTACTCAAACTTCTACCCCCAAAGACAAAGAGGTTGTTTCAGAAACACCAGAGGTGACAGAAGACACAAAAGCTTCTCATCTGGTAGGTCAAATGAAAGACCTTTTAGATTCCCCAATAAAGGTGGGAGGGAGACTAGCCCAGTTCTGTGGGAACTGGAACTTAGTGACACAAGACCCTTGGGTGTTACAAACGGTCAGAGGATACAAAATAGAATTCATAGACACACCTATTCAAAACAAAACTCCAAGGGAAATCACTTTTTCGCAAGAGCATTAAAAGTTGGTAACAAAGGAAGTAGAAGACTTATTAGCCAAAGGTGCCATCAGGGAGGCACTCAATCCAGGGGTTGGCTTTATCAGCAACATCTTCTTGGTAGAGAAAAAGTACAAAAGGATGAGACCAGTCATAAACCTCAAAGATTTAAATGAATGGGTGGTCTACCGACATTTCAAAATGGAGGGAATATATCTGTTAAGAGACGTCCTAAGGAAAGGGGACTGGCTAACAAGATTAGATCTCAAGGATGCTTACCGTACTATTCCGATCTGTCCCCCTCATCAAAAATACCTCCTTTTCACATGGCAAAACAAACTTTGGGAGTTCTCGAGTCTCCCGTTCGGACTATCCTCAGCACCTTGGTGCTTCACAAAGGTACTCCGCCCCGTAGCTGCTTGGCTCAGAGCAAAGGTAGTAAGGTTAATAATATACCTAGACGACATCCTGATAATGGGTCAGTCCAAGGACCTTGTATCCCTGCATACTCAGTGGACAAGAGAGATTTTAGAGAAACTAGGTTTTGTAATAAATCTAAAAAAATCATGCTTAACTCCAGCACAAGACACTCAGTTCCTGGGGTTCATCGTAGACACTCTTCACACAGAACTACACTTACCCAAAGAAAAGGTAAAAATTACGGAAAGAATTAAAAAAGGTCTTATCAGAAGAGAGTATAACTCTAAAAACTCTAGCAAGAATCCTGGGTCTGCTATCCTCAACCATCCAAGCTATATTCCCGGGTCCCCTCTACTATCGAGCCCTCGAAAGACTAAAAAGGAAATGTCTTCGCAAAAATCATTCATACTCTCAAACTTTGTCCCTAGATCAGGAATCAAGGGAGGAATTAGAATAGTGGTTCAAGAATGCACAAGCTTGGAACGGGAGGGCAATCTTCGGGAAAGAACCCGAACTAGTGATAGATTCAGATGCAAGCCTAGAGGGATGGGGAGCGAAATGCGGAAGTGCTTCCACAGGGGGACGTTGGTCAAACCAAGAGAAGAAAATGCACATCAATTGCTTGGAACTCTTAGCGGGCTCCTTTGCAGTCCGCAGTGTCACACAAGAGAGGATGAAATGTTGTGTTATGCTTCGCATGGACAACGTTTCAGCAGTGCAATATGTCCGCAAGATGGGGGGACTACACTCCAAAGACCTAGCGGACTTAGCGAAAGACTTTTGGGGTTATTGTCTGAGAAAAGGAATTTCAGTTGTAGCACAACACATTCCTGGTTTGAGCAATGGAGTAGCAGACTGGTTCTCGAGGAACTTCAGAGACTCCAGCAATTGGAGACTGAACAGGGAGATATTCCTAAATATCCAACATATATGGGGTCCTTTCAACATAGATCTTTTTGCAGACAGATTGAATACTCAACTGACACAGTTTTTCAGCTGGAAACCAGACCCTCAAGCTGCTGGGGTAGACGCCTTCCAACAGAACTGGAGAGGTCTAAGGCCATATGCCTTCCCACCTTTTGCCATGCTACCCAGATTCCTTCTGCAAACACGCAGATTCAGGGAAACAGTAGTAGTGATAACCCCACTTTGGAGATCCCAAGCATGGTTCCCAATAATTCTGGAAATGTCAATAGACTTCCACTTACTAATACCGAATTTCGAGACCCTTATTCTAGGCCCTCGAGGGGCAATTCATCCTCTAATAGAAGAAGGCTCCCTCACACTGATGGCATGGAAGATTTCCGGAGACAATGGGAAATCCCTGGCCTTTTGCAAGATGTTTTCAGACTCATATCTGAGTCGTGGGCATCTGGCACAAGAAAGGCATATAGACTGGCGTGGAATAAATGGATTCGTTGGTGTGTTCAATGGGGTATCAATCCCATTTCAACTGATCTAGTCCATATAATTAATTATCTAACAGAACTATTTGAGTCAGGCTTATCATACAGGATGGTAAATGTCTATAGATCAACCATTTCTGCTGGTCACTGTTTGATAGATGGACTACCTGTTGGCCAGAATGCATTAACAAGGAAGATAATGAGAAGCATTAGGGTCCTGAATCAGGACTGTTTCTGTTGTTGCTGCTCAACAAGATAAGTACCCTCATTTTACTCGTGCTTATACAATTTATATGTTTACCAATCTGTATTCATTTATCACATAACTGGGTCCTATTGACCCTACTATGCGATACCTCTTGTATAAAATGTCTCTTTTGAAGACCTTCTTAAATTAGACATTACTTGTGTATTCTCTCACTATTTTCCTTCTTCTAATTCCCCACTGAATCTCTTAGACCCTCCTTGGGCCTCTGTTTGCTTTTGCGCCGCGCCGATCTATTTTAGTGAGCCTTACCTCTCACTTTCGACCTATGCATCCTTTCAAAAATTAGACGCGAGCACTTGGCGTTGCCTAGCAGCGCTTTTGAACGCGAGCCAGCCGTGCCATCTGAGCCGCGTCCCTACCTCATTTACCCCGAGCCCTGCCGCATACCGCGCTGACTTTCCAGCCGCCCAGTACTTACTTCTGTCTTCCCCGTGTCCTCCCGAGTACTCCCCCGGCTCCTCCAAACACGCCGGCAGTCTTCCTTCCCCACCGCCATGCGCGTTTCAATCGCGCATCGCGGGAGGGGAAAATTAGAGGAATGGCCATAAGGAACAACCACGCACGTAAGAAATGTGCGTGGTTGTCATAGTTACAGCAAGCAACACTTGGCAGTTGCTGCTGTTACACGCGATCGACTTCAACCTTTCACACGGATTTTTTGCATCGGCTTTCCTTCCTCGGCTAAAATTAGAAAATTAACCCTTTCCACCTCTCCCAATTATATCTCGGCCTTTAAAAAAAAAAAAAAGGGGACTGATAACCTACTAAACACCATATTAACCCCTTATTCTGTATATATATTTCCCCCACAATGTCTCTCAATCCAGACTCTAACCTTGAAGGTAAACTTGAATCTATGGTCTCTAAGGCCATGGATAAAGCCATAGATTCTTTTAATGAGACAATTAATAAAAAATTTGAAATGCTGTCAAGGGCATGTCCCACCACCAGTACTACACACCTTCTGGGCGCAAAAGAAGGGGCAGTTAAGGCCCCAAAGAAGAGAGCTGCACCACAATGCACTGAAAAAGGTGCTAAAAAAACCAAGAAAACAGTAAAGGCAGCTCACTCACGCTTCTCAGGCAGTGACCAGATCGATGCCTCGGGCATCAGACAAGGGCATAAAACAGGCGCTGAACTCCCTTTACATATTGATAGTGATGATGTGGCTGAAATAGATCTTTCGTGCTCATCAGGCTTTGATACAGATTCAGATGACATGGGAGATGAACCTGTGGAAAACATTGAAGAGGCAAACAAGGCCTCAGACCCAAAAATGGGTATTACTGATCCCTTCGGGGACTATATGTTCGACCCTCTTTTGATCAAACATCCCCTTTCCCCTGAATGGCTACCCTCCCAACACGTAGCAAACTACATTAGCTTTTGGCTGAGAAGGGAGATTCCCAAGGATGTGAGATCCAGACTGAGGTCTGAATGCCCCCGCCCATCTCTCCCAGATAAAATTGCAATGACCCCTGAACTTGACCCTAAGGTCGTTGCCTTCATCACAAAGGGTGCCAAGGACCCTAGAAAGGGGATAGATAAGAGTCTTAAGTCTTGCCAGGACCGACTCCTCGACACTATTGGACCTCTAACTAAAATATTTGACTTAGCCGAGAGCGCATACATCGATGGAACCCCCATCGACCCCAAGGAACTGCGCGAATGGGTCCAACGTGCTATCTGCCTCCTTGGCAACGCCAACACTGCCATTTCGAATGAACGCAGAAAGGGCGTTCTCCTTAAGATTGACTCTAAACTTATCGAACTGGCAAACAAAGAGGGAGGAGCCTCCTCACAAGGACTCCTCTTTGGAGAAGATTTTATTCGTGATATGGCCAAATATGTTGGCGCATTCAGCTCGATTCAGAAGTCACAACGTGACATTAAAAAAGTCTTCCAGGACAGAATTTTTGGAAGGGCCGGGAGAATGCGGGGTCGGTTCCCCGGCCGAGGACAAGCTACCTCAAGACCCTTTCTGGGACGAGGATCAAGATATCAACAGTCGTCCTTTTACCAGAACCATCAGTTCTTCCCTCAAAGGCAAAGAAACAGGGGTAGACCATTTCGAGGCGAAAGAAGAGCCAGCAGAGGATTCTCAACAGGTAAGAATATCGAAAGACCATTCAGATACCCCCATAAAGGTGGGAGGGAGACTAGCCCTTTTCTCTGGGAACCGGCCCTTGGTAACTCAAGACCCGTGGGTTCTCGAAAGTGTGAAGGGTTACAAAATAGAATTTACAGACATTCCCTTCCAATCAAAGGCACCTAGGGAAATAATCTTCTCTCAAGAACAGAGAAAACTAGTTTCTCAGGAGGTGAAGGATCTACTGGCAAAAGGGGCTATAATAGAGAGTTCAGAAACAGGTTTCATCAGCAATATATTCTTAGTAAAGAAGAAAGACAAGGGACAGAGGCCTGTTATAAACTTAAAAAGTCTAAATGGATGGGTATCCTACCACCACTTCAAAATGGAGGGAATACACCTCCTAAGAGATGTCCTGAGAAAAGGGGACTGGCTAACACGTCTAGACTTAAAGGACGCCTATTTGACCATTCCAATTTGGCCCCCACACAGGAAGTTCCTCCAATTCACTTGGGAGGGAAAACTCTGGGAATTTTGCACTCTCCCGTTCGGACTATCCTCAGCCCCCTGGTGCTTCACCAAGGTTCTACACCCAGTAGTAGCGTGGCTAAGGGAGAGGGGTGTAAGACTAATAATTTATCTAGACGATATTCTTATCATGGGTCAATCCAAGGCGACAGTCTCTCACCATACAAATCTTACTATCCGCCTTCTGGAACATCTAGGCTTCGTCATAAATGCCAAGAAATCTTGCACTACCCAAAGCCAGGAAACTCAATTCCTGGGCTTCATGGTAAATACAGTGTCCGCAGAACTGAAATTACCAAGGGAAAAGATCAAGAAACTCCGAAAAGAACTCAAAAAGATACTTTCTTTGGAAGTCTTTCCCTTGAGACTCTTAGCCAGAATCCTGGGTCTCCTCTCCTCAACATTCAGGCGATCTTTCCGGGCCCTTTACACTACAGGGCCCTCCAGAGACTCAAAGCGAAAGCTCTGAAATCGTCTCTCTCTTACTCTCAGATGACCTCCTTGGACGAAGACTCGAGGAAAGAACTATCTTGGAGGCTGAAAAATGCAGAAGCTTGGAATGGCAAAGCCATCTTTGGGGAATCCCCAGATTTGATAATAGAATCAGATGCGAGTCTAGAGGGTTGGGGTACCACATGTGGCAACTTTTCGACAGGAGGTCTTTGGACACCCGAAGAGAAGGAACTACATATCAACTGCCTGAAACTCCTAGCGGGCTCCTTTGCGGTTCGGAGTTTCACCCAGAACTCAATAAAGTGCTCGATAATGTTACGTATGGACAATGTCTCTGCAGTGAGATACGTCAACAAGATGGGGGGACCACATTCAAAAGGTCTTACCGAAGTAGCGAAAGCCTTCTGGGGCTATTGTCTGAACAGGGGACTGTCCGTCACAGCGGAACATATCCCTGGTTTGAACAATGGAGTAGTGGACTGGTTCTCCAGGAATTTCAGGGATTCCAGCAACTGGAAATTAAACAGAGAGATATTCATGACAATCCAAGACAAATGGGGTCCCTTCGGGACAGATCTTTTCGCAGACCGAATGAATACTCAATTGAGGAATTTCTTCAGCTGGAAGCCGGACCCTCGAGCAATAGGGGTGGATGCCTTCCTCCAAGGCTGGCAAGGCTTAAAGCCATATGCCTTCCCGCCGTTTGTCATGCTTCCTCGTCTTCTTTTACACGCTCGCCGATACCTTCAGAACATGGTGGTGATAACCCCCCTTTGGAGGTCTCAGGCATGGTTCCCTGTCATCTTGGAGATGGCTGTGGACTTCCCTATTCAAATACCTCCTTTCGGGGAACTACTCCTAGGTCCTCACGGCGAACCTCATCCTCTCATAGACCAAGGTCTATTGATTCTGATGGCCTGGAAGATTTCAGGCGACAATGGCAAATCCCTGGCCTTTTGTCACATGCTTTCCAACTCATATCTGAGTCTTGGACATCCGGAACAAGGAAGGCATATCGACTGGCTTGGAATAAATGGGTTCGCTGGTGTCTTCAACGACACTACGATCCCGTTTCAACTGATTTAGTTCACGTTGTTAACTATCTATCGGAACTCTTCGCTTCTGGCCTAAGTTATAGAACTGTTAATGTCTATAGATCAGCAATAGCTGCCGGTCATTCCTTAGTTGATGGTGTCTCAGTTGGACAAAGCCTTTTAACAAAAAAGATTATGAGAAGCATGCGAATTCTTAATCCTCCAACTGCGAAATACTCAGCCTTATGGGACGTAAAATTGGTATTACAACTTATTTCTTCTTGGGAGATAACGCTAACCTCTCTCTCAAACGCATTTCTTATAAGCTTACTGTGTTACTTTGCTTGGTTTCTTTCAGGCGAACCTCGGATGTTAAGGCTTTAGATGTTTCTAACAGGTCTTACCAACCTGAGGGAGTTTGTTTTTACCTTAAGAAAAGAACCAAAACTATGTCTTCCTCTATTTTCTACCCTTTCTTTCCTCTTAATGAAAGTCTATGTGTTGTTAATTGTCTCAAAGAGTATGAAAAAAGGACGGTAAGTCTTAGAGGAGTTGGAACTCAACTGTTGATTTCTCACGGATCTCCTCATAATGCAGTTTCTTCTCCCACGCTTGCTAGATGGGTTAAAGAAGTGATGAGTGAGAGTGGTGTTGATGTTTCTATTTTTGAGTGCGCACTCCGTTAGAGGCGCTTCTGCTTCTAAAGCTTTTATGCTAGGTGGAGGACTCCAGGATATCCTTAGAGCAGCTGACTGGTCAAATGAAAGCATGTTTAAGAATTGTTATTTCAGACCAATCAATAATGTGATTGATAATGTACTTGCTTCACTTTGAACTTGCATAATGTTGGCCTCCGTGTCGTGCCATAAAATTTAGATTTTTCACAGCCTGGTGGGCAGAAAATCTGGATTTTATTAAGGACACGGAGGCCAAGATTATCCCCTCCACTTTGTAACCTTCCTAGGGATTTTATATTTTGACATGGTGTGTCTTTTTTCTTACAGAATAAGAAGTCTACGGATTGTTAAAGAATGGAGTTATTCATTCCACATCAACTTAAAGTCATGTTTGTTTCTGAGTTTATTTCTTGTTCGCAGCTCCTGACAAAGAAGGAAGATGGCTGCATGTTCACGGACTTTATACTATAATGGAATGTTCCTTGAAGTTCTATATTCTCTTCATTGTTACTGCTGAGCTGTGGCAATAAAGGAGATTTGCATAATCTTGGCCTCCGTGTCCTTAATAAAATCCAGATTTTCTGCCCACCAGGCTGTGAAAAATCTAAATTGTCCCTGTATTCCTGTCTGAGGTCCTCTTGGTGATGGGAACCACAAGACAAGGTCAAGTCAGAATGCAAATCATTATCCAGCCCCTCGCTCTGTTACTTCTTATTAAAAGGGAACATCCCAGCCCTTTTTTTGTGTCTAATAAGCAATTTCTATTTTTCCACTGTTTTGTTCTTTTTGGATGGTGCAGTTTAGCATTTTCAGGAGATTGCAGATTAATATATATTTTTTTTTAAAGCCTGATTCATAAACCGCGAATATCTTAATTGACTGATGCAAATCCAGTGTTCAATTTGCTATAATAATATATTTCTTACGGGATCCCAAAGGTTTTCCAAGGAGCTCATCACTAAAGTGTCGAATTCCAAGGCTGCTTAGTTTTGATTTTACTTTATGCCTCATTCTTCCACCACTCAACACTTCCCCTCTCTTTATCTCACGTTTTCCCTATCTATTTTAGTCATTCTTTAACTAATTTTCTTTTGCTTCCTTCTTCTTGCTACCTATTCTGTCTGTCTCTCTCTCTCTTTCCTCCAATAAATGTCAGATGAAAACTAAGCCCTGGAAATGAGTGCCCACCCACCATCGGTACCCACTGGCACTAATGAAGTACTTAGTAGCTCCATATTCCTGATTCATATGTTCTGTAATGGCGAGAACTGGATTTACCAAGCTAAGATTTGTACCACTGTGGTGGAATATCCACCTGATAAAATCTGCTCTCCGGTCTAGTGTGGTCTAACATAAACTCTTAGAGATGGTTTCTGGTGCTGGTGCAGCAGTAGGGCAGCAATAGAGGGATACGAATTATGAAGAAGGCTTTCAGTTTTCCGTTTACTGATTTTTACAGATAAATGCAGTCAGAAAACAATCCATTTCCTGTCTGTATTTATTTTTAAAAGCGAAAAATACAGAAAATGTGCTTTTTGTGAGTGACTCTACTTGTTGTCCTTCATGAATTCCAGACCAGCTACTAAGCAGATAGACACCACGTGGATTTAAAAACAGGAGGAGATTCCCTTAAATTCAGGCATATGTTAACATATATTTGTAAATAATGCTAATATTTACCTATTGATGTAATGTTTTGCTATATTTGGCTGCTTAATTTGCTAAAATGCGACAAGCATCAAGGTTTTTAAATTATTTGTTTATTAACATTTTCAAACAAGAAAATCAACATCTTGCATTTCAGATTATATTGCAGTTGCCAAACTCAGATGGATATACAGTTCGAGATGCGTAAACATAAAGCTTAACAAACAGACAGGGAATAGTACATTCTTGTGCAAGTTCACATAGCAACCATCAGAGCTAGTAGGGTCACACATTTAGTACCGCAAATGCGGAATAAGAGCAATTGCCGTGCAGGGTCCCATTCACAGGTTATCCATAAACATCAAGACAGCAGAAATATACGAGTTAGCCTGACGTTCCCTCCATATCTGCGCAGTGTTTGCTAGAGTGAGCCCTAACCGTTAGCTGGGATCGGGAAGGGGCTGTTGCTACTGTGTTGGGCCTTCAACCAATCCAAAAACGGGTCCCATATGTTCTTGGGTCTAGAGGCCGCCGGCATCAGTTCCCAGAAGGTGGACAGTTGAGTGTGACTAAAAACAACATCTTGTATCCATGCCTTGCTCGTAGGAGCCCGTCTATCCCCCCAGTGAATCGCTACCCATCGCTTAGCAAGCAGAAGTAGCATGGCGTGTAATTTACGATGCTCTGACTTGGTATCCTTGGCATATCCCAGTAAACCAATGAGCGGTATAGGTTCATTGCGGATCCCTAGAATCTCCTGTATTTTATTAAATATGTCTGCCCAGAAGGCTGCTACTGGTGTGCAAATCCAGGACATGTGGAGAAAGGTAGCAGGGGCAAACTCATACCTCCAACAATTTCCATCCGGTCTAATCCCCATGCGATGCAGTTGGGAAGGGGTTCTATAAAACCTATGCAAGTATTTGAAATGAATTAGCCTCAGCCTGTAATTTGGCGATAGCATTGAAAGTTGGCCGCAGCAGAAAGCCCAGACTTCATCTGTTATCTGATTGTCTAGTTCTACGTTCCAATCATGTTGTGCCTTAGGCACAATCACCGGCGCAGTGTTTTGCATTGAAGTATATAGTCGCGTAATCAATCGGCGGGGTGATGTGTTACTGATCATCTGCTCAAGGGCAGGCAAAGGAGTAGGGGGAGTTGGAAAGGTATCGTGTAGTCGCCTGCACGTCGCTCTCAGTTTGTAATATAGGAACAGTTCAGAAAAGCTCATCGTGTCATCGGCTGTGCGCTCCGGTTGGTCGCAAAAAACATCACCAGGGTAGAGGTCAGCGAAAGTTTCAAATCCCATGGATTTCGCTAATTGAACACTCCCGCCGTCTGCAATCGCCGAATCATAGGATTCCGAGCCAGCGGAATAGAAGGAGCATAGAGAACCTTCAAGTTGGCCCTGGCACGCAATTTATGCCAGGCCCAGCGAAGGGTCTCGACTGTGTCTATCACATCTCGTGACCTGCAGTATGGTTGATATACCGCTACTTGAAGGGGGACTGGCGCTGCAACATCCGTCTCAACCGCAACATGAGGCTGAAATGGGGTGGGGTGCAGCCAGTGATATAGAAATTGCGCTTGTGCGCAGTACGCATAAAGTGGAATATCCGGGGCTCCCAGTCCTCCCTGTGTAAGAGGGAGTGTAAGCAGCTCCCAAGAGACACGCGCCTGCTTCCCAGCCCAGACCATCGAGATTAGCCGTGAGCGAAGAGTGAGAAAGAAGGCCCTAGTTAACGGAAGTGGAATGTTTATAAATAGATATAAAAATGTTGGCAGGACAACCATTTTAGCTATGGCGATTCTGCCAGCGAGCGACAACGGCAGCCGGGACCACACCTTTATCTTCTCCTCCAGCCAAGATACTGCTCGCCCATAATTTAAATTCCAAATTTCTTGTTCGTCCTGGCTCAGCCAGATGCCCAAGTACCTTACCGGACCCTCCTCCCATGTCAACGGGTGGTCTAAATCAAAAGGTTTGGTAGCCTCCGTAAGCGGGAATAAAGTGGATTTGGTCCAGTTGATGAATATACCGGAGAGCCCGCCAAATTTAGTGAGTTCCCTGAGCAACGGATTCAGGTTGACCTCCGGATCTGCTATGTACAATGTCATGTCATCCGCGTACAGAGAGATGAGCAGCCCCTGTGTGCTAAAACCCAATCCTCTGTTCACGTGGTGTTGGCGTAGCCGAGCCGCTATCGGCTCCATTGCGATGGCAAAGAGGAGGGGGGAAAGGGGGCACCCCTGACGAGTACCACGGGATACACAAAAAGGGTCCGATAGAAGCCCGTTCAGGCGCAACCTGGCCATGGGAGCCGTGTAAAGCAATTTTATTAGCGCTATAAAGGTCGGACTAAGACCTATCTGTCCCAGTACAGCAAAAAGATAGGGCCACTCCAGTGCATCGAACGCTTTAGTCACATCCAGAAACGCCACAAGTGCCTTAAAATTGGGGTTTAGGTAATGCAATACTGTGAAAAATGTGCACAAGTTATGGGAGGTGGAGCGACCCGGAATGAAGCCAGACTGATCGGGTCTAGCTATTAGATAGAGCAGGGGTTGTAACCGGTTGGCCAATAGTTTAGCGTATATCTTAGCGTCTATGTTAAGCAAGGATAGCGGCCTGTAGGAATCTAACTCGTGACTGGGTTTACCAGGCTTCAGTATAGTTTGGATTATCGCCTCTCGCATGGACGGCGGCAGTATCCCTGACTCCTGATTCTCCTCGAAGACCGCGACAAGCTGGGGCACTAATATATCGGCGTACGCCTTATAGAAGGCGGTCGTCAAGCCATCGGGCCCAGGTGCCTTGTCCGCCGGCAGACTGTTAATAACCTGCTGTATATCATGGGAAGGGAAAGGTGCATCTAGGTATTCTCTATGCACCCTCCCAAGCCAAAGTAGCTCAATAGATTCAAAGTAAGGCAAGATTTTTTCCGGTGCTGTCTGATGCTGGGCAGTGTATAATTTAGTATAGAAGTCGGTGAATCTGCTCAGGACCGCTTGATGTCCTCTGACTACTGTGGAATCTTCCCCTCTATCTCAGAGATATAAGTGACTGTATGCGACTTCTTTAGCATGCTTGCTAACGTCTTGCGGGGCCTGTCTCCCTCCCCGTATCTCCTGGCTTGGGAGTATTTGCCCAGAAACTGTACCTCCCTACGGGCCTCCTCTTCGAATTCCAGGAGCAGTTCCTTAATGGACACTAATAGTGCAGGGTCTTCGGTGGTGTAGTGTGTGGTTTCCAGTTCTCTAATGCGGGCCTCCAGGGAGGCTAACGCGCCTCTAATGGACTTAAGAACCCCAGCCTGGCGAGAGATACACTTCCCCCGTATAACTACTTTAAATGCCTCCCAAAGAGTAGCTTGCGTGGAGAGTGACCCAGTGTTTGAAGCAAAATACTCCTCAATATCCCCGTGTATCTCCTCCTTACAAGCAGAGTCCAGCAGGGCGTTGGGAGGAAGCCTCTAGCTAAACATCTTTTGTGTCGCATGTGGGATTTTTAGTTGTAGCAGACAAGGGGCGTGGTCAGACGGTGTTCTGGGGGAAATGAGCGGTGTCTATGGTCCATGCTGCAATGTCCCGTGAGACTACCCAATAATCTAATCTGGACCAAGCCCTATGATGAGCAGTAATGCAGGTACCTTCCGTTACCCCCGGGTTTCTCTGCCTCCAGATATCAACCAGACTACCTTCTCCTATTATAGCATTGAGGGTGTCTCTAGAGTGTGGATGTAGTGTGCGAGCGCTGCCCTTTCTATCCAAGGAATCATTGAGCACAACATTAAAATCTCCACCCCAGATTTTAGTGTCACACCCAACAAGTAGTACTTCGGCCCACACGTCCAGAAAAAATTCTGGACAATCCACGTTCAGCCCGTACACTGCTACAATTGTTATTTTCATCCCTCCCAGTGACCCACAGAGAGTAATAAAACGACCCTCAGGGTCTGTCTGTGCCTCCTCAGTCTTCCAATCTATCCCCGGTTGTTGGAAGCCGGAGTCCCAGTCCCGCACCACTGTCACCAAATGCGAGACCCGGGACTCCTCACTCAACGTTAGACCAAGTAAGGACACCGTTTGAGATAGCCCTGCTCACCCCCTTAGTAGCTTGGCATGAGAAGCCAGGCCTATCTCCAAGGCACGAGTGTACAGTATGTGCAACCACACTCACAGCAACCCACTGGTGACACCACTAATGGACTCCACACGAGTTTGATAAAACGAGTATAAACTTTATATAAAAAGATATACGATCAGACCACACGATACAAAAGCCAACATATAATAAAGGGTAATATTTGTTCCGGCTGGCTGGTAGGTTCAAATCCCAACCACCGCTTTCAAAATGCTATGCTGGTCGCAATGCTAGAATCACACACGTTGCAATGGACAAACAATAGTGCGCTGCGTAACAATACAATCCTGTGCTGGGCAAAGGAGAAATAATACAATGCGTAACGATACACCCTGGTACCTTGCAATGGGAGAAATAATGCAATGCGTACCGCTACAATCATGTACTGCGCAATGAAGGAATAATGCAATGCGTCACACCCCAATCAGGTACTTTGCAATGAAGAAATAATGCAATGCGCACCGCTACAATCATGTACTTTGCAATTAAGGAATAATGCAATGCGTAGCTACAATCATGTACTTTGAAATGAAGAAATAATGCAATGCGGGCCGCTACAATCCTGTACTTTGCAATGGAGAAATAATGCAATGCGTAGCGCTACAATCGTGTACTTCGTTATGCAGAAATAAGGTCAGGCGTCATAAGACAGTCCGGCAGTTCATTAGCAGCAATATTGGCAATGTGTATTACGACAGTCAGCCTCTTCAATAACAGTTGCCCCCAAACGTATCAACGATGACATAAAGTACAGCTTCTCACTCTGGCCCCAGTACTGCCACTCCTTTGGTCAGTACGGGCCCCAATCTGAGCCGAAGCAAAGGCTCACGTCGCCAGAAGGACTGAGAGGCCGAGAGAGTGTCCCTCCGAGCCCGCACCCCGCCCAGGCAGTGATCCACGTTACCTGGGGGCGCGACCCCACTCTCCTCTCCTCCTTCAGCGAACTGCGCCTTCCGTGCAGAACTTTCTCAAGGGGCCTCAGCGGCTCGGCCTGGCAGCTCAGCTCCTCCGGGGCTGCCGGTCCGGGCCGCGACTGTTAGGAAGGTCTCAGGTGGCCGCAGGGCACACGTACCCCACGCCTCTGAGATTACGTTACTCCGGGTGCACGTTCACCACAGCACCCTCCGGGTCTCCTCTGGCACAAAGCCACACACACAGCGCTGATGGGACTTCACGTCGACTCCGAGTGCACGTTCACCAGGCACTCTTTCCTGCGGTCTCAGTTGGCACCAAGACACGCACACCGCGCTGGAGAGACTCACTTTCTTCCGGTGCACACGATGATCAGCCGATCACCTCCACAGTCCCAGGTTGCACCAAAAGCACGCACACTGCTTCACTGAGACTTACTCCAACTCCAGTGCCCCGATATCCAGGCGCTCTTCACCAACGCCTTCGGCCGCACCCCGACACGCTCACCGTGTCCAAGCCTCACTTCTCTTCCGGTGCACTCGATGACCAGGCGCTCTTCACCAGCGCCTCTGGTGCACCCCGACACGCACCCTGCGCATCCGAGACTCACTCCACTTCCGATGCACACGTTGACCAGGCGCTCCTCACCAACGCCTCCTGTGCACCAAGACACGCACCCTGCGCGTCCGAGACTCCCTTCACCTCCGATGCACCCGCTGACCAGGCGCTCTTCACCAGCGCCTGCGGTGCACCACGACACGCACCCTGCGCGTTGAGTCTCACGTCACCTCCGATGCACACGCTGACCAGGCGCTCTTCACCAACGCCTCCTGTGCACCCCGACACGCAGCCAGTGCGTCCGAGACTCACTTCACCTCCGATGCACCCGCTGACCAGGCGCTCTTCACCATCGCCTGCGGTGCACCACGACACGCACCCTGCGCATCCGAGTCTCACTTCTCCTCCGTGTGTCCAAGATCACAGGGCACACCTTCCGAGGGTCTCAAGCTGCCACAACACGCGCCCACCGCGTCGCTTGAAACTTCTCCGGAAACATTTATGTTCCTGTGTTTCCAAACAGGGAGCCAGCTCACCTCGGGCCCTTGGGGTAACAAGACACAGCACAAAGCACAGTCTTCTTCAAGCAGGGGGACCCAGCGCACAAAGCACAGTCCCAACAGCCTCTTCCTTGGTTAAAACAGCAAACTGCAGACCAGCCCCAGATCACGAAGCAAGGGTCGGTCCTTCCCAGCAGTCTCTTCAGTTGTTCCTTCCTTAGAAGAGGTTCCTCTTGACCACGAAATGGGTCCAAGCCTTTTCAGTCTCAATCCATTTCTATTCCAACGTTCAGGGGTCTCAGCTCTCATAGTTATACCCCTAAATGTCTTTGAAGTTCGTTGTGCTCAGGGGTCCCTGACCCCTGCCTAAATCAGTTCTGGGTGTCTCCCTCCCAGTGTCACCTTTCTCCCTTTGATACTGGGGGTCTGGATCCTTAATCACTCAGCCGGAGGTGGGTCAATTGTTTTATAGCCGCAACCCAGGCCTCTTCACCTCCCGGGGCTTCTCCTCCGCCTACTCTCCAGATGCAGGTCAGCCTGGTGCCATCTCAACCCCTCCCTGGGTCAAGTCCTCCCCCAGCTCCTCTCCCCTCTCAGATCCAGACAGTCAATCCACATTCAGCAGAGACACACAGAAATGCTTAAAGCACAAAACTCAGCCACTTTCTAAAAGAGTGGCTTCTGAACACACAGTGACAAAACCACTTTCATAGAAAGATGTGTTATGACAATGTGAGTTCATACATACTAAACTTCACCTCTCCATTTTAAACTTATGGGAAACTAGGCTAACAAACACAATACCCAGCCTCCCCCATTCTGTCCTTTGGGCAGGATGGCCTTTCACCAGTGAAAAACGAAATGAAGTGTTTTTCACTGTCAGGACATAACACACACCTCAGTATATGTCCTGCCTTTTACTTACACTGCACCCTGCCCAGGGGTTACTCAGGACCTACCACAGGGGTGCCCACTGTGTACACAAAAGGGAAAGTAAGGCCTGACAAGTGGTTGCACTTGTCAGGACAACATGCTAACTTAGCAAACTGCGCGCAGGCCCTACACTGCAGGCCTGAGTTCCCTTCTCCGCGCACCTTTGCATTACTAGCCCTGGCACACACAGTGCACATCACTAGGGACTTTACTAGTAAGGCAAACATACCAATCATGGCCAATCAATTACCATTACACTTTACACAGGGAACCCTTGTACTTTGACACTGATCAGCAGTGGCAAAGTAACCAAAGCATCTAAATTGGCAACTCTATGTCAGGAAAACGGTCTAGGGGGAAAGCAAAAAGTTTAGGGAACTTTAGCCAAAAAGGCCAAGTCCTACATCTGTCGAATCAATATTGCTCCTCCCTGTGCATAATTAGAATAAATAGAGGAGTATGCATGGCCCCAATATTTGGTTTGCAGCCTATGGGGGGGATATACTGTTCAGATGGGTCTCTTGTAGCAGACAGATGTCAATGCGATGCCTGCTTAAGTAAGAGTGAACTAGTCTAGTTTTCCTGCTATCATTCAGTCCCCAGATGTTCCATGTTAGGAATCTGTAGTCTGTCAGACTAGTTGATGCGTTGAGCAGTTATTTCCGATGGCAAGTTTAGCAGTGTATGAGGAACCCTGCGCACTTCCCGCACTGGTGTAGTGAATGTCCCTAAGTCTCGCGTGTACCATGTTGTGCTGTGTTCAAGGTTGCAATATGTCCCCTCTTTCAAGTCGTTGCCACTTGCTTCCCTGACAAACATCACCAACAAAACAGTCCCAACCCTCCCCCTTCCCACACCATTCCCACTATCAGGTTGTGTATGACATCCCCCCTGTAAAAAACACCAGAACAATGCGTTCCAGGACGGAGCCTGTGAACGAAACTCGGGAGCACTCCCCAGAGGCATGGGCTAACCGGCAAACAGCCCTGCCAAAAGGCGGGGTGGCTGAGGACCATGAAGGAATCCATCGGCATAGGTACAAACATTGTGTAGAAATTGGTTGGGCATTCCCAGCGGGAGACCAACCCAGTATTAATATCAGTGCGCAAATATTCGAAAGCATGAACAAATTGCAAGACTATTTAGTGCGAAACAGTTAACTTCCCAACGGATCATGCAAAACGATCAATCATTGTCGCTTAAGTGTTCCTCAGGAGTAGGCGTTTTGGCATGTCTGGAGGCGCGCTTCAGTCCACCCACATGCTTAGCAAACTTCGTGACTGACTTTGCGTCTGTGAAAAAATGAGTAGTGCCTTTGTGAGAGACCTTTAGTTTAGCAGGATACAGCAGCACATAGGGAACCTCCGCCTGCATGAGAAGACGTTTGGCCAGCACAAATTCACGGCGCGCTGCCTGCACCGTGGGGGTAAAGTCCGGGAAAAAAGAGACGTTATTCCCTTTGTACTGAATTGTGCCGCGCTCTCTAGCCTGACGCAGCACCACATCTCCATCTCGGTAATTTATCTTCCGGGCCAGGACCGGGCGGGGAGTGGACCCCACAGGAGGCCGCGGCCCCAGCATATGGTGCGCCCGCTCCACAATGAAGACCGACGAGAGAGCTGAGCCAAACAACTCACGCAACATTTCCTCCATGAATGCTTTCATCTTGGAAATGGCTGTCATTTCAGGTACGCCCGTGATGCGGACGTTGTTGCGTCTCGATCGAGCTTACAGGTCAGCGTTCTTAGCCCTAATCAATGTCAGTACTTTGTCCATTTGTAATAGCTGCTCCTTGGCCTCCACCTGGAAATCATGGGCATCAGAGGAGCGGTTTTCAAGCTGTTCCAGTCTGTTCTCGTGGGTGTCCACTCGTTTTCTGACCTGGTCTAACTGAGAAGTAAGGACGTCAAGTTTAGTGTCTATGGCTTTTAGGCTGGACCTCATTTCGAGCAGTAGCGCTCGCATGTCTTCCTCCCGTTTGTCCGAATTTGGCGCTATGGGGTTGTCTCCTTCTCCCTCTGTGCCAGAGTCCGTCTGACGCGTTGTACGCTTGCTCTTATAGGACAATTTAGACTGCCGGGCCTCGTGCTTGCCCATAGCAGTGCAGTTTAGGAGCTAGGTTGTTCCTGCGTCCTCACCGAACAAGGCTTGACGTCCAGGTAGATCCAGCTGTCCGTATTGGGAGATGTCAACAACCTAAGCAGGGGCAACGGCTGCTACGCAGATTCCAAGTAGGTATGCAGCGTCAGTTTGGCAATGTTTTACACCCCCTCTGACTGCGTCAGGTTGTGGATTTCTTATGTCCCAATGTCCGCCAGGTTAGTTTTATCAAGAGCCCCCAGGCCTGAGGTTCCCAACTATATCTAACGGTAGCCAAGCGCGGCCAGCCGCCGCATCCTTCTTGCAGTCTTCACCCGGTAAGCCTCTGACGACAAGCCATTGCCAGCAGGCAAGACCGTGATCTCTGCACGTCTTGCTTCCCTGTCGGATGTCAGCTGTGACCTCTCCCCCAGGTCCACAGGGGCTGTAAAGATCGTACGGGCTTGCGTAGTGGGGCCAACGTTCTCCGATCAGGGCAAGACTACCACGCCGTCCCTGTTGGTGTCCCCAGCTCGACAGGGCAGATTGCGCGCCACGCGCTCACGCTGTACCCGTTGAAGGCTCTTCGATGTTTGGCCTCAGTCCGGGGGAGTGGACGCAACCAGCGGCAGGCCAGTGACCCCGCGCACCAGCCGAAGCTAAGTGCAGTCTCAGGGGCGATCAGCGACCCATCCGCGGTGCGAGCGCGGGCCACCAGCCCCCCGCCCCCGCCGCCCCCGCCTCACTCCTCACCTCCACCGTCGATCAGCTCCGAGTCAGCACAGCCGCTGGGCGATCACTCCATCACGTTCTCTGAGCGAGGTCTGGCGTTGTCCCTCCGCACCGGAGTTCTTGCCGCAACAGCAGCGGGAGTCCGCAAGCTCCCCCCTCTGACTTCAAAATGGCGGACCCGTCCGGTCCGGGCCCGTGGCCAGGGGATATACGGGCACTTCAGCGTTTGCTTACAAGGGGGGGCCCGTCCAGGCTGCACGTTCTTCACTCGCCAGCCGCCAGCATCTTGGTCGGACTCGGGCCCCTGATCCAGTGCTAACAATAAAAATAATTCTCCTATTATGCTTTGGTCATCCAGGTGCAATTATTTCTCTAACACACACACTATATCCATATGACGGTGGGGCCCATAACACCGCATATACATACACTTACTCATTTGTTCCCTGGATTTCCTCCGTCATGAACCTAGGAGAAAAACGATTCGCTGGAAGGAGACGGGATACCTCTTTTATAATGACATAGTATTTCTCATTTGCTTTTAAGGTATTCCGCTCATTGGTCGATGGACCAACTAGTAGGAATCAGTTGATGGTGATTAAGACCAGCTCAATCACAATGAACTCTTTTACCATTTCATTATTAATCATTATGCTAAAGAAAAATCACTGAGTCATTTGTTTAAAGAATAATAAAGTTTATATAAAGTTTTGAATGCATGAAATTGAGATTAATCTTATTATTCAGATCATTGCATTTATCATCAATATAAGAATAGTTTGAAATTGCATGGCACTTTTATTGGACGGAAAAATGAGGTTATCATAATAAGAACTCTATAGATCAATCTATCTATCTCTCTGGGGAAAGCCTAATAATTCTAATAAAATCTATCAAATAAAAGTTCTCCTAAAGCAGCATCTTTATACTCAACTGGAAAAGGAAAATAACAGCAGCAGCATCAGCTCGTCAGCATCAGCAACCGCAACTTCTCCCATCTACAGCATCTAACTTCTTCAGCATCTCCCGCAGCATCCCGCAGCATTCTAACCCCTCCCACCAAGAGTAGGTCTTCTTATACCCTAATTCTAGCTTACAGCATAAAATGTTTCTTCTTACATGGCGCGATTCATTCTCATTGGTCAAAAACTCAGGTCCATATACATTTTAATCAAACTTCCTGGTCTTAACCAGTTCCGTGTGGAATGTCCATGCAAGCATCGTTTCCCACAGTTCATGCACTTGCTCATCCGTTTTGATCAGTCCAAATTGTATCTTTTTCTGTTACATTTTGTGTAATACAGTTCCGTCTATTGATTCAACCAGGCTTCTCACGCTTCTTGCTGATCATCTTGGCACACATCTGCTCAGAAGGGTCACAGCAGCCTTGACCATACTTTCATCTTAGCCTCTCGGCATCAGCACGTGATCATCCCTTTTCCACAGCCTCTCTCCTCTATCACATGGTCTCATCCGCTCATGCGCACTCTAATAACTCGCGGCCATTTTATATTGCTGCTCGGCAGGCCTAAGCGCACTATTTTCAAAGATAAACAAAATGTTATTAAAACAGAGAAATATAAACCTTTTCGTTTCCCTCCCGTCTTTCTACGTACCCCAATTAGGTATTACCTAGCTGAAGCAACATATAAAGCTGTCCCTTACTTACCATCGCTTTATTTTGCAACCACACGTTTTATTTAAAAGCACAAATCATGCATTTATTATTTAATTAGTACGCAAATATTATGTTATGTTAGATACGTAAACAATTATAAGTCAATTAATTTGCACACTGAATTGCGTGTTACCATTAACCCTTAACATACATTGTTGGTTATTTACTTAAACGAACATGTTTATTAATATTGTACGAAAATATTAGGAGGTTAAAATTTTTACATTTACCCTGCTCCATCAACTCCCCCTTTGGTGATTTTTAATATCACCACAAAAACCCAAGTTATACAATTTTCTCAGACAGCATATATCTTTTATCCGTTTGCTTTTGTTAGTTTACACAACTGTATCCCTTTCAACTTGTTTCTTCGTTTTCTTGTACATGTTCTCTTTTATTTCTTCTAACTCTATTTCACCTATTTCTCTCTCTCTTTCCTTGTTTATCATGTTTTCTTTTTCTAGCTTATTCTGCCTTCTTCTTCTCTTTATACAAGTTATTGCAAGCTTCAGTACTAATATTATTATTATTATCACGGTTGCTATTATTATAACTTTCCCTATTATTAATCCACTCATTCTTGTTAACCAATTTGTTACAGAAGAAAACCCTTTACCAAGTTTTCCCCACACACTTTCAACCTCCAGTGGAACAAGTTCTTTGTGCAAATTTGTAATATTTGTTATATACTTCTGTATATTTTCGCTCTTATCTGGAATGTAAGTGCAACAATGTTGGACTTTCAGCATTCCACAGACTCCGCCCTCTTTGCCAAAAGAATGTCAAGGGCAAGACGATTTTGCATCACCATAGCTCTCATAGCAACCATCTCGGTATTTACCAATAAGAACCCTCCAGCAGTATCTGTAGATAAACGATCTACCACTGTGGATAATTTCCGAATTCTAAATGCATTCAAAGATATTCCCACTGCTGGTATCAATGCACCAAAAATATCACCTACTATTTCTGAAAAACTTTCCCTTTTTCTACGTGTAAAGGTATTTATCATTTTGTGTGTTCCTTTTTCTTTTCTATCCACATGAAAAATCTTTGGAAAGACCAGGCCTAAGTAGCATGACCCATACCAATGGTCCGGCAACCTATAATAAGCCCTATTCCCACAAACATAATAAATCCCTGGAAATATTGGATCTTTTCCCCCTTTGAATCCCCATCCACCTAAAATTTGGTAATTGTCATGGCAATTGCTGGAACCCACAAAATAATTGTCATATCTTGTCTTATTTCTTCTAATGCACAACCTTCCCTGTTGGGGCCAATCCAGAGTCATAGCTGCATTTGTCTTTTTCTTGTCATGATTGTCTTCCTCAAACGCCCAAAGAGGTGTTTTTGTCTCTTCTATCACTTTTCTTTGAAATTTCACTCTTCTCTCTTCAACCATTTCTAAAAATACCTTTTCTTCCTTCTTTAACTCACAGGTAAGGTTGTACCTAATTATACTATCTAATGTTAAAATCTTATCTTCTAAGAAATATTCACCAAACTTCTTTCCCTCTTTTATTTTGTTAAGCTCGGGAACTACAGAAACTTTTGCAAAAATCTTATTTATGTCAGTGTAATAATATTCTAATCTACCTGTTTTATAAAATAAACTTGCTAAAACACTACATGTATTTCCATATGTCAAAGGGAGGTGATGATAAGTCACACCCTCTGCTACAGATGCAGGCAACTGCATACAAACATAGCAATCTCTTACATCCATTGTTTCTACATACTCATACAGTAATTTAGTAAAAACATTCTTTGAAAAATCTGTTATTGATTTGTCCTTATGTAATTCTGCACTACTCTTTAAAATAACTGGCTCTTGAGTGTTAGCTCCTTTTTCTTTCTCAGTGTTATTAGACTTTTCCACTACAGCTAAACTAATTGGAATAGTTATTGCTAAAACCACCCATACTGTTATTAATAAACCTGTACAAAAACAGCACATCTTGCACCATCTACTTAAAAACTCACATCTACACTTTCTATCTCTAGTATTCTCCATTTTGTCTTCTAACCTTATTTATTTGTTTTCTAGAAAATTGTGTCACTACACCTCAGAAATGACTTGCTTGCCACTCTGTACTTCCAATATTTTGTCTTTGCTTGGTACTTTCTTTTAATTCTTTCTCAGAATTCTTTCTCTGTCACATCCGGTAAATTCGTCAGTTCAGTATTTTGTCAAATCCGGTAAACTATCTAAACTTCTTCAGGTTTGTTGCTTCAGGTTTGTTGCACTTCACTTTCTACCATCAGGTTTCTTTGTTCTGGGTTTTCGTGAGTGTTCAATTTTTCTTTGTGACTAGTCAAAGCACGATACAACCATTCAGGCGATCTATACTTTTGATTTACTTTCTTTATTCTTTTCGTTTTCTGCAAGTGTTTTCCACCTTGTTTTTCTTGCTCTTTTTGACTTGTTATTTCATTCACTTGTTCAGCACTTTTCCCATCCAACCTTATGATTCTGTATCTTAATTTTCTTACTTCGTTGGGCCAATTGTCTCCTTTTCTTGGCCTTTTTGCTTCACTTCCTTTTTCCTCTCTTTCTGTTTTCCAATTTCTTGTCTCTAGTTTTTCATTTCTTTCTTCTCCACTTTCTTCAGACGCTGTTTCAATTCTTTCGTTATTTCCTCTTATTTTAAAGCTTATAATTTCACTTTCATCTACTTGTGGTTCTTTTCTTATCTTCCTTCGTTCCCCTATTTCTGTCCCTCCTCGAGGTTCTTCCGAATTTGTGTCAGTCTCTCTATCTGCTTCTAGAATTCCCTGTTCTTGTGTTTGACTATCTGTCCCTACTACTCCTCGGGGTTTTTCCGATTTTTCTAGCTTTTGGTTTGAAACTCTCCCTTCTTTATCTATTAATATTATCTTCGAAGGAATTTTACCACAACTTGTACTTGGTTGCTCACTGTCACTATTTTCTGGCTCAGTTTCTTCTCTTATGCTTTCAAAATTCCACTTTCTTTTTAGAATTTCATCACAATCCGAATGTTCTGTATCAGATTCTGAACTGGTGTCAGATATTTCCAGATGTCGACTTACAGGTCGATCTTCAAATTCTGGAACTTCAGCTATTTCTTCTATTTCCTCTTCTTCTTCTATCGTTGCACTTGTAATTGGGTCTTCCAGATGTCGACTTACAGGTCGATCTTCAGGTTCTGGCACCCTGTTTGTCTCCTCTTCTCTTTCTGATGCTGAACTGTTATCTGATATTTCCAGATGCCGACTCACATGTCGATCTTTAGGTTCTGGAACTCTGATGGTGTGGCTGGCATGTACCCAATGTTTCACTCCTGCACACTTGACTGCGGTGGTCGTCACTAGGATCACTTGTCGTGGTTCGTCCCAGCGAGGAACCAAACAGTTTCTTCTCCGGTGGACTTTTATTCGAACCCAATCTCCTGGATTCAAGTCGTGAGCTGGTTTTCTTTCAAGAGTGGTCGCATCCGGTCCAACCTGATGAAACACAAAACGCACCACATCAGCCAATCCTTTGCAATAATCCAGCACTAGATCATCAGTTATAGTCAGTAGCTTGTTCACAGGTACTTGTGCTTGTCTCATTGCTCGTCCCATGATTATTTCACGTGGACTGAGTCCAGTTTTCCTTTCCGGAATACTTCTGATTGTCATCAGAACTAATGGCAAAGCATCTGGCCATTTCAGTCCTGTAGCTTGACACATTTTTCCTAACCTGTTCTTGATTGTTCCATTCACTTGCTCTACTATTCCAGAAGCCTCTGGTCTGTATGCACAATGCAGTTTCTGTTTAATACTAAGTGCTTCACAAATCAGTTTAACTAATTCATTTTGGAAATGTGTTCCTCTATCTGTTTCAATCGTGACTGGAAAACCATACCTTGGAATGAATTCTCGCAGCAAAAGTTTTGCTACTGTGATACTATCATTCCTTCTTGTTGGATATGCTTCCACCCAACGGGAAAACAAACAGACGACCACTAGAACATACCTCAATCTGCTGCAAGGTGGCATTTCAATAAAATCCATTTGCATTCTAGGGAAAGGACCCCCTTCTCGTCCTATTCTTCCTAGACTCACTACTGTCTTTCTTCCTGGATTTAACTGTTGACAAATAAGACATCTCTGACAAAGACTCTCAGCTATGGCTCTGAATTTTGGATTGTACCATGTTTGTCTGAAAAGTCTGATCATTGAATCTCTCCCAATATGGGCTTGCCCATGGTACATCCGTGCCATGTCAGAAATCATGCTATCAGGCATAACTGGTCTCTCATCCATGTAAACCCACACATCAGTTTCTTCATGTTTTCTACATCCTGCTTTTAGCCAAGTATCTTTTTCTTCATCCTCTCCAGCTTCTTGTAACTGTCTCACCTCATCCCATGTTTCAATAGAGTTAGTAAAAAGCAAAGGACAAGAAATATGCTCTCTTTCGCGACATTTATTCAAAGAAACCACATTCTTTGCACAGTACTGTGCCATCTCGTCAGCATATTTATTGCCAACAGTAATGTAGTCTTCCCCATTTTTATGTGCATTGCACTTCACAACAGCGATCTGTTTAGGCAGCTGTATCGCCTCAAGTAACTTTTTCACAAAATCTCCATTCTGATGGGCGTCCCTGCAGACGTCAAGAAACCCCTTTGTGACCAAATCTGACCAAAATCATGCACAACCCCAAAGCCGTACTGGCTATCAGTCATAATCGTAACCCGTACATTTCTTCCCAACTTACATGCTTGTATCAGAGCTACTAATTCTGCAACTTGGGCAGACCGTACACCTTTCAGACAAGATGCTTCCAATACAGTTGCTACTGTGCAAACTGCATATGCTGCACTCAGAACTCCATCACTCGTTCTCAAACATGAGCCATCCACAAACAGAATATAATCTGATTCTTTCAAAGGCTCATCTCGGATGTCAGCTCTTGGTTTTGTACAGTATTCGAGCACATTCAGACAATCGTGATCTACTTCATCCATTTCAATCACATTCTCTTCGTCTGGCAATGATGTTGAAGGATTCACATTCATACATCTGTCAATGGTCACATTATCTGCACTCAAAATTACCTTTTCATACCTAGTCAGCCGACTATGTGTCATGTATTGGGTTTTCGTTCTTGTCAAAAGAATTTCCACAGAATGAGGAACATACACTCTCAATGGATACCCCATCACTATGCCTTCACTCTGTTCCAGACTCACACAAGTAGCAGCAACTGCTTTCAAACATCCAGGCAACGCTTTCGCTACAGGGTCTAAAACAGCTGAAAAATATGCAATTGGTCTTTTCATAGTTCCATGTCTCTGCACCAAAACTGAAAATGCACATCCATCTCTTTCACTGCAATACAGCTCAAAATCTTTCTCATAGTCAGGCATTCCCAATGCTGGAGCCTCACACAATTTCTTTTTACAACTCTCTGAATGCTTTCATTTCTTCATCATTCATTTCAAAAGGATCTTTAACATCCTTCTTTGTCAGTTTCTGCAATGGTTTAGCAATTAGTGAAAAACCGCTTATCCATTGTCGACAATATCCAACCATTCCCAAAAACATTCTTACCTCTCTTTGTGTCATTGGAGCTCTCATTCCTTGAATCATTTTTATTCTTTCTGTCGTTACCTTTCGCACTCCTTTCTCAATTTTATGCCCTAAATACTGGACTTCTTGTTGACAAAACTGCAATTTTGAAGGGGACACTTTATGTCCTCTTTTGCCAAATGATTCAGCAAAGCAATTGTATCATTGACACATGCTTCTTTCTGTTTTTGATGCCACCAGTAGGTCATCAATATACTGAACCATTACTGACTTTTCTGGCATTCTTAAATCTTCCAAAGATTTCTTTAGGATCTGATTAAAGATTGAGGGACTTTCTGTGTACCCTTGAGGAATTCGGCACCATGCCAAAATACGCTTTCCAAACCTAAACGCAAATATTGGCTGGCTATCTGGATGCAATGGAATAGAGAAAAATGCATGACATAAATCAATTACTGTGTACCATTCTGCTTCATGTGGAATCTGGTATAGAATCACAGCAGGGTTCGGTACTATTGGGCAACAAGGTACAACAATTTTGTTTACCTTTCTTAAATCCTGTACGATTCTATATGTTCCGTTTGGCTTTTTCAGTCCATTATTGGCGAATTACATGGACTGCTCATAATTTCTTTTAGAATCCCTTGTTCAATCATTTTATTTATTACTGGCGTTATTCCTTCAATTATTTCTGGAGTCAATTTATACTGGGGCGTATTTGGGTAACTCGTTCCTTCTTTTACTGTTATTTTAACGGGATCTACTCCTTTCATTAATCCTACATCTTCTCCTGTCAAGTCCCACACTACTTCTTTCACTGTCCTTTTCAACTCAATTGGGATTTTCTCTGCATCAAATACAGGAAACAAACCATTTACTTCTGGTTCTAAATTTACCATTGTCATTTTATACAGCACATCCTCATCTGGGGTCTGAAATGCAATTCCGTCTGGAGTACAATAAATTGTGCAGTTCATTTTGCACAATAAATCGCAGTCCTAAAAGGTTCACGGGACTACAATCACACACCACAAATCGGTGCATTTCACTAAATGGACCAATTCTTACCTTTACTAATCTAGTAAGAGGCGTTTCAATTTGCTGATTGGAAACTCCAACCACTTGGATATGTTCACCTGAGAGAGGAAGGTTTGGAATTTCCACTGACCTAACAGTAGAACGGGTAGCTCCAGTGTCAACAAGGAATGTTACATTTGCACCATTCACTTCTCCATCCACAAATGGACCAGACTGATCTACCTCTAGAGTTGCGCCAAGCACGCACTCTTCCCTCTCTCTTAGGCACCGTCATGAACTTTCATCCGTTTCATCCTCATTCTGTCGTAACCAATATTGAGAAATTTCAGCTGCACGCAGCTGAAATTTCTCAATTGTTTTACCTGTTCTCCTCCGTAGAATCCTGTTTCTGCACTGTATTTCTGTTGGTTAACACTCTTGGGAAGTGGTGGTTGTGGCACCTGACCTTGTTGAGTAACTCCCTCACTCTGCACCTGTGAATTTAATGATTGATTTTCCACATTAGGTTTTGGAGGAAATTTACACTCGTTTCTCCAATGTCCTAGCTTTCCGCAGTTGTGGCATGGCCACTTTTTCTTTGCCTCATCTATGCTCATTTGTCCTTTTCCTTTACCTATATTAGGTCGGGATTTAAACTGTCCTGTTTCACTGCACAGCTGAAATTTCTCAACTGTTTTACCTGTTCTCCTCCGTAGAATCCTGTTTCTGCACTGTATTTCTGTTGGTTAACACTCTTGGGAAGTGGTGGTTGTGGCACCTGACCTTGTTGAGTAACTACCTCACTCTGCACCTGTGAATTTAATTATTGATTTCCCACATTAGGTTTTGGAGGAAATTTACACTCGTTTCTCCAATGTCCTAGCTTTCCGCAGTTGTGGCATGGCCACTTTTTCTTTGCCTCACCTATGCTCATTTGTCCTTTACCTTTACCTATATTAGGTCGGGATTTAAACTGTCCTGTTTCACTGCTAGTATTATTTAATTGAGCTTCTTGCTTCTCTGCAACTTTCACCTGTGCCCACATGGCTTTTTCTTTCAATTTACGCTGTTTACTCTCAATTTCATCACTGCAATACTTAGCATATCTCAAAACTTCATCCACTGTGCTATTCTGCCATCCTATCAAGTGCTGCTTAATCCTTTCACTTATCTCTGGTGTTAATCCATACACAAACCTATATACAAAATGACTCATGTCCTTCTCACTTAGTGTCTCATAACCACTATACTGTTTGAAAACCAACAACAATCTCTCATAGTACGCGTGCACTGATTCTTTACTTTCCTGTGTTGTTCTGTCTATTTTTACCCAATCTGTTTCTTTTGGTGGAACTTTATTCTTCAAAAAGGTAACTACTTGATCATACTTCCTCATCACTTCTGGACCTGGCGCTCCTGTTTTAGCATCCCTTGGATATTCTACAGTTGGCCAATCAATAGTAATCTTACATTCTGTCCACAAATCAGCTGGCACTACTATATCAAACAATCCATCCAGATCTATCCACAGCACTTTTGACACCTTAACAAATCTCTCCACTTGTCTGTACCATTCTACTGGTTTCTCTCTCAATTTTGGGAAATCATTTGTAAATGACAGTATATCCTGTCTGGTCCACGGAACATGCACATAACTACCACCTGGTGTTTCTCTCATCGGGTATTCCCTAGCAACTGGTTCCTTATCTGTCACTGCAAAAGCCAAAGATGCTTTATCTGTTGTTTTCTCATTCCTCTTTGTCCATCTGTTTCTCCATCTATCCACATCACCCCATTTTCTCAATAAAACAATCAGCTCTTTTATTTGGGTCAGTCTTCCTGATGTGTTCAAATTCTCTATGTCTTTCTCACAAAAATCTACTCTGTACGGTTTCTGCAACGTCCTCACTTTCACAAATTCTACTCCTAGTTCACTTGCAATCTCTTCCAATTTGTCATGTAAATTTCTAGCTCTCCAAGTAAGACTCTTGCACAAATACATAATCTCGTCATCCTGATAATTTTTTAGTTTTTCTGTTCCAATTGTTCCCAAAATCAACTCTTCCATGTCTATTTTCAACCTAATTACATCTAATGGTTTTTCTTCTGGTTCTTTTGCTTTTAGCGCTTTCATCCATTCATTTAACTCTTCTGGAGTCGGACCTACAGGCGTACTATTTAATTCTATCCAATCACTGCTTCTTTCTGGTGTTCCTGATGCAGACTCTGTCACCATAGGCATTCTCCTAATCTCATTCTCATTTATCGTCAAATTTGTAGGTGGGCTTGGTCTACACGTACTAGCCAAATTGTGTGCACCTTCATTATTCAGTTCCATCCCTTCTCTTTTTCTTTGCAAATGTGAATTCATGGGAATCACTAAAGAATGTTCATTAATTTTCTGATTCTCAAAAATTGGCATTACTGGACCTATCGTTACTGGTACAGTTACAGCTTCCATATTCTTTGTCAATTCTCTTATTTTCTCAGTCAATTCTTTTGTCGTTTTTGCTAATTCAATTGCATTGTCACTTTCTGTCTCTTCATTTTGTGAAGTTTTAAATGTTTCTTGTGACCTATTTATTTCATTTCTTCGTTCGGGTTTTTTATTCCTCCCAGTTTCCATTGGCGGTGCATTAGGTGTCACCACCGCAGAAGTCTGTTGGTATGGAGGTGGATTTCTGTTTAAAATATCTTCCAGCAATTCGTCATCTGTTTCACTACCACCATACACATACTTTTCTACCACTACATGTTTCTTTTTCTCGGTACACTTTCTCTTTGCTTCTTCCTCAACCGCAAAAGCTGGAAACAAACCTCCTGCCATGTTAGCATATCTCCAACGCTTTACTCTGTCCTCATGATTTATTCCCCACAACCTTCCAGGCATAAACTCATGATTCTTTAATCCTCTGGATCTCTCTCGCTCAGACATCTCATCTTCCCATTCCGTTAAAGCTTCAAACTGTGTCGGTCTAGGTTCTAACATTACCATCTTTTCTCTCAAGTTCCGTAGTACAGCTACATTAAATGAACCATTCTCAGGAAAAGCCAATGCTCCATCGTTCTTGGTGTATTTTGTCCAATTTTCTAACCATATGCATGTATGATATCCATATTTCAGCATCATATGTGAAGCTGGTGATTTCGGCGGAGGAATTATTTGTCCCTCTCTAGTCACTACCTTTTTGACCTTCTTAAAGAAGTTCTTAACTTTCGACATCCAAGACGTTTTCTCTTTTCCATACTCATAGTACGACATGATTCACAATCTTTTTCTCCTTAAACAATCCGCAATTCAACACTGTTCCCTATGCGTTATTTCAACCAATACTAGCGCGACTCACACCAACTCTCCAATCACAGCGATTTCTGACTACGGCGCACTGTCCACTCCCAGCGCGGCTTTTGTCTACGTCAGTCCTGCTCCTGTTCTCATGTGACTAGCGCACTGTCCAATCCCAGCGCGGCTTTTGTCTACGTCACTTTGCTCTTGACCCCTCCTTTACAAAATTTATCGGCAATTTCTTTTTCAACAATTCTTGTTAGTTACAACATTTTATCCACATTTCCATTGTCTGATTCGCTAAACCGAAAAGATAGCTTTGACCATTCACACAAGAATTCTGTATTTTCCAGTAGGCAGCGCTTACCTCTATCCTACCACAGAACTTTCAGTTTCGTCGATAAAGTAGCACTTCCCTCTACCTTACCCTTCTTTCAAGCAATCAGTAAACCCGTTTCTCTGGGGATAAAACACATGTGGAGACTATACTGCTCCTGAGAATTAAGGCCAGAGTTTCACAAGAAAACCAATCACTATTTCACTTACACACCTTTTATACGCAAAATGTCCCTAATATAACACAACCTGTGTTATTACCAAAATGAACTCAGACAGTGTAAAATTCCATGCGACTTCTCTTGCCACACGTGTTCCACTTCCTACTTCCCGGAAGCGTGAAAACTTACATATAACATAACTCGACTCAACAAAAAGTGTTAGACATAAACTTATTAATAATCTATAATCATAAATCAATAATCACCAAACTAATCTATAGAAACCATAACTCTGCTACCAAGAAATCTGATCCAGCGCTAACAATAAAAATAATTCTCCTATTATGCTTTGGTCATCCAGGTGCAATTATTTCTCTAACACACACACTATATCCATATGACGGTGGGGCCCAAAACACCGCATATACATTCACTTACTCATTTGTTCCCTGGATTTCCTCCGTCATGAACCTAGGAGAAAAACGATTCGCTGGAAGGAGACGGGATACCTCTTTTATAATGACATAGTGTTTCTCATTTGCTTTTAAGGTATTCCGCTCATTAGTCGATGGACCAACTAGTAGGAATCAGTTGATGGTGATTAAGACCAGCTCAATCACAATGAACTCTTTTACCATTTCATTATTAATCATTATGCTAAAGAAAAATCACTGAGTCATTTGTTTAAAGAATAATAAAGTTTATATAAAGTTTTGAATGCATGAAATTGAGATTAATCTTATTATTCAGATCATTGCATTTATCATCAATATAAGAATAGTTTGAAATTGCATGGCACTTTTATTAGACGGAAAAATGAGGTTATCATAATAAGAACTCTATAGATCAATCTATCTATCTCTCTGGGGAAAGCCTAATAATTCTAATAAAATCTATCAAATAAAAGTTCTCCTAAAGCAGCATCTTTATACTCAACTGGAAAAGGAAAATAACAGCAGCAGCATCAGCTCGTCAGCATCAGCAACCGCAACTTATCCCATCTACAGCATCTAACTTCTTCAGCATCTCCTGCAGCATCCCGCAGCATTCTAACCCCTCCCACCAAGAGTAGGTCTTCTTATACCCTAATTCTAGCTTACAGCATAAAATGTTTCTTCTTACATGGCGCGATTCATTCTCATTGGTCAAAAACTCAGGTCCATATACATTTTAATCAAACTTCCTGGTCTTAACCAGTTCCGTGTGGAATGTCCATGCAAGCATCGTTTCCCACAGTTCATGCACTTGCTCATCCGTTTTGATCAGTCCAAATTGTATCTTTTTCTGTTACATTTTGTGAAATACTGTTCCGTCTATTGATTCAACCAGGCTTCTCACGCTTCTTGCTGATCATCTTGGCACACATCTGCTCAGAAGGGTCACAGCAGCCTTGACCATACTTTCATCTTAGCCTCTCGGCATCAGCACGTGATCATCCCTTTTCCACAGCCTCTCTCCTCTATCACATGGTCTCATCCGCTCATGCGCACTCTAATAACTCGCGGCCATTTTATATTGCTGCTCGGCAGGCCTAAGCGCACTATTTTCAAAGATAAACAAAATGTTATTAAAACAGAGAAATATAAACCTTTTAGTTTCCCTCCCGTCTTTCTACGTACCCCAATTAGGTATTACCTAGCTGAAGCAACATATAAAGCTGTCCCTTACTTACCATCGCTTTATTTTGCAACCACACGTTTTATTTAAAAGCACAAATCATGCATTTATTATTTAATTAGTACGCAAATATTATGTTATGTTAGATACGTAAACAATTATAAGTCAATTAATTTGCACACTGAATTGCGTGTTACGATTAACCCTTAACATACATTGTTGGTTATTTACTTAAACGAACATGTTTATTAATATTGTACAAAAATATTAGGAGGTTAACATTTTTACATTTACCCTGCTCCATCACCCCCGATCTCCTAACTCCCAGCGTCAGCCCGGCACTCCCAGGCCACGCAGTCCGGCAGTTTCAGCGTGCGGCTGCCGCAGGGAGCGCTGCGGCCCTCTACCTTCTTTAAATTGATATCAGTGTGTGCCTCGCGCCTCCCAGGACGCAGTTCTGCTGTCAGTTGTCGCCGATGGTCCCACTTAAGGGTGGATTATATACGGATTTTGGCCTCAGCCGGCAGAGCGCACTCAGAGAGCGGCCATCTTGCTGCTCGGCTAGGCCACGTACCCCGACAGGCATCAAGGTATGAGTGCATGTTTATCAGTTAAATAAATTGTGGAAATATACCATTTTACGACTCCATTTATTTTCCAAACATAAAATAACTATGGATAAATACCAATAAAATTGGCAAAAAAATAATATGGATAAATACAGACGGAAATGTTAGAAAAGTAAATATCATAAACCCGGGAGCCTTAATTATTTATGAATCATGTCGAACACATCACAGAAGATGGTCTCACCAGGAAATAATGCAATGAAGGGTAAAACTGCTTTAGTTGTGTCTTGGCCCACAACTAAGATATAAGACTAAGATTGGAAAAATATAATTATTCAGATCAATGAGGTCACACCCTGATCACTAGAGGGGAAATGGGGTGGTCTTCTCAGTTTTTTTATACTCCATTGGTCCTCACTGAGTCCTCACGGGTGGTTGGTGGCTCCTTGGGGTTTGCAAGCTGGCTTCACGACTATTTGCTGAGGCCTATGCTTGTCTTCTGCCTGAGGCCTGTATTTCCCAGAAGGTCTCACCCTGCTACAGGATTCCAGTCAGGCTTATTATGATTACATAATGGTACATTACATGTGACCTTCCCAAACCTGCCTCAGCACTGAGGCTAGATAGGTGGCTGCCTAGGGTGTCACCATGTGTGCTTTCTGTCTACCGGTCATTATCAT
Source organism: Calotriton arnoldi (assembly GCA_963921515.1). NCBI lineage: Eukaryota > Metazoa > Chordata > Amphibia > Caudata > Salamandridae > Calotriton > Calotriton arnoldi. The sequence continues at coordinate 121,766 of CAWUFW010018524.1, forward strand.
AAACAGAGCTCAATATGAGTCAAGAGAAGGCAAGTTGGCACATGTAACCAATGGCACACAGCCAGCAAACTGGTAAAGCCTGTATTGAAGTTTTTTCAGACGTGCAATTTTGGATGATAAATAATTGTGTAAATGTAATAATTTTTAGTTTGCATTCAGTCGTAACCAATGAACTAATGATATTGCACTTGAAACAATACAACTACATAGTTCAGAAGAATGTTTAAAGGTAATGTAGTTAGGTCACGTTTTCATATGATATGTGAAGTAAAAAGTGATAAAAAGGGGGAATTATTTCAAAGAAGGTGATTTCGGACGGACTTAATCAAATAGCGTTATTCTCAAAAACCTGACATCAAAATTGGAACATGCAGCACAAAACAGCAAAACTGAAGAACAGGCGTACACAAAAGCATATGCGTAGTAATATATTTAAATGGAAAACACAAAAATAAGATCAGGTGTACATACAAATCAAACAACAAAGAAAACCATATTCTTTCCTCTATCCCTTATGGTTATGCGATAGCTAGGCTAGATAGACAGACACAAAGGGTAGGCGGAATCGCTATTATTTTCAAACATACTATCCCTTGTACTTTTTCAGAGACAATGCTTGTAGGTTGCGAGGCAGCCTTTTTTACTCTTGCTCTGTCAAACAACCTCACTTTCGTGGGCTTTTGATCTATTGCCCGCCAAGCTTGGCTTCCAACTTTACAGCTACACTAGCAGACATTTTGCCTTTATTCTCTCTGCATTATGCCAACTTTATAGTTATAAATGCAAAAAGAGCAATTGATGGACAGAATGCAGAACAATGTCATTATTCACCCCAGTACAGAGATCTGGACCTAAATCCATCATTGTTTTGTTTTTTTTGCTCTCCATGCCATTCCAGTTTGAACCCGGCCCTTTGCAAATCAGTCTTGACCCTGCACCCAATGGGAACAGTCCAGCCCGAGCTGCCAGGCCAGGTCCTCCCTGGACTGGAAACAAGCATCCTAGGACCGGTTTTGGGCTTTCACCCCTCATCAGCCAGGATAGCTTGACTCCAGTGACATGGAGAGCACGGGACCCACGTCTGGGCATACCTGTCCCCCTCGGGGTGACAAAAGCAAAAAGAACAATTGATGGACAGAATGCAAAACAATGTCATACATTCACCCCAGTACAGAGATCTGGGCCTAAATCCATCGTTTTTATGCTCACCATGCCATTCCAGTTTTGGACCCAGCCCTGTGCAAATTAGTCTTGACCCTGTGCCCAATGGGAACAGTCCAGCCCAACTGCCAGGCCAGGTCCTCCCTGGTCTGGAGACAAGCATCCTAGGACCCGTTTCGGGGTTTCATTCCTCATCAGCCAGGATAGCTTGACTCCAAGGGCATGGAGAGCACGGGACCCACGTCTGGGCATACCTGTCCCACTCAGGGTGACAAATGCAAAAAGAACAATTGATGGACAGAATGCAGAACAATGTCATACATTCACTGGGTCTAAACTGGGGTGGCATTGTGAGCAAAAGAACGATGGATTTAACCCAGATCTTTTGACTGGGGTGAATGTTTGATTTGCTCTGCATTCCGTCCATCATCTGTGTATCTTTAACTTCATAGTTATAGGCAGGGCTTTAAATGGGCCAGTACTATCCGGTACTGAGTACAGGCGCTTTTTTTTATTTTGAGACGGAGAGTACCTGCACTTCTCAAATGAGACGTAGTACTTTTAATTAGAGAGCACCGTCACTTCTCAGAAACAAGCAGGTACTCTGATACAGAGTACCTGCACTTCCATTTTTTCATTTCAAGCAGTGGTTATAGGTGATCTCCATTTTCACCTAGAGGACGTAACGTGTCGACCAGCTGCTGCACTAGTTGCGGATCTGTGTGTCCCTATGTATACCTTGGGCCACACGCTGGACCCCATTTTTTCTAATTCAATGACACTTGTAGTGGACCCACCTATCCCTCTGATATGGTCTGATCACTGTGTCATACCTTTACAGAACTCTTTGCCCACCTCAACACAAACCCCAATGGAAGGTAAACAGATTAAATCATTGAAATGAGCTAAGGACACCCCTGCTGCCTCTAAAGAGGCGCTGATAGCGAATCGCCCAATCGTAAGTGACTGTGTAAACACTGCTAATGTACAGCCGGAGGACTGGATAACAGGGGCGCTTGATCAAATTGCACCCATGACAGTCAGTCGCTCTAAAGCCTCAGCAGAATGGTTTAGTGAGGAGCTACTTATGCTGAAAAAGACCTGCAAATGCCTAGAACATGTCAGGCGAAGAAATGTTAGCTCTAATGATAAAGATAACTATCATAGAGACCTAAAGGAATATTACAAACAGATCAGGGCCACTCGCTGCCACTTCTATGCTGGAAAAATTGAGCAAGGTCAAAACTCCTCTCGGGAGCTGTTTTCCATTATGGAATTGCTATCCTCCTTGGATCATGTTTCAGCATCTATTACTCCATCAGTGGAAGGCTGTAATTTGATCGCTCAATTTTTCTCTGAAAATGTCTCCGTTATCTATGCTACTTTTCCAGAGGCAGTTAGAGATGCTCCATGTCTTGACATCTGGTTTAAACCATATGTTGCCAAGGAAGGGCTCTCCACTTTTAACTCCTTAACCACTGAGGAGTTGCTCCCTCTTTTGACAAAGGCCAAATCAGGCTCACTACGACACCCTGCCTCGCCCATATTCTTGGAACGAGGGATGAGGCAATTCTGCCCGGGCTGTGTGTCCTGCTTAATAATTTCTTTGAGCAAGGTCAGGTCCCTATGAGTTGGAAACATGCTACTCTATAGTACCACTCTTAAAAAAACCTCTATCAGACCCCACGAAGCCGGATAACTTTAGGCCCATTTCCCTGTTCTCTTTCTTTTCCAAAGTGGCTGAGAAGCATGTAAATAAACAGCTGCTGAGTTTCATGGAAGCTGGGGAACTGCTTCATGAGACCCAGTCGGGCTTTCGCCCACAGTTCAGCACAGAGTCTGTGCTGCTTCTAGCCTCTGAATCCCTCAGGCAGATTGTTGACCCAACCGCTATCCAATACTTTCCCTACTGTTGCACTCACTGGAGTGGGAATAGTAATTTTTACCCCCCCGCTATCCAATACTTTCCCTACTGTTGCACTCGCTGGAGTGGGAATAGTAATTTTTACCCACCCGCTATCCAACACTTTCCCTACTGTTGCACTCACTGGAGTAGGAATAGTAAATTTTACCACTCCGCTATCCAACACTTTCCCTACTGTTACACTCGTTGGAGTGGGAATATTAATTTTTACCTCTCCGCTATCCAACACTTTCCCTACTGTTGCACTCACTGGAGTGGGAATAGTAATTTTACCCACCCGCTATCCAACACTTTCCCTACTGTTGCATTTGCTGGAGTGGGAATAGTAATTTTTACTCTACGCTATCCAACACTTTCCCTACTGGTGCACTCACTGGAGTGGGAATAGTAATTTTTACCCTCCCGCTATCCAACACTTTCCCTGCTGTTGCAATTACTGGAGTGGGAATAGTAATTTTAACCCCTCCGCTATCCAACACTTTCCCTACTGTTACACTTCATGGAGTGGGAATAGTAAATTATTCCCTTCCGCTATCCAACACTTTCCCTACTGTTGCACTTGCTGGAGTGGGAATAGTAAATTACTCCCTCCGCTATCCAACACTTTCCCTACTGTTGCACTCTCTGGAGTGGGAATAGTAATTTTATCCCCTACGCTATCCAACATTTTCCCTACTGTTATAGTTAATGTAGTGTAAAATATTTTTTTACAAATAAATATTAATTTTAACATTTTAATTTATTATATATATATTTTATTTTAATATTTATATTACAGGTTTATGTATATATATATATGTATTTATAATTTTTATTATGTTTCTAACAATTTATAATTAAATAAAATAATTATTTATTAATATTATTAAGTTAATATATATATAATTTTTTTTAAATATGTATGTTTATTTTTTATATATTACATTTATTATTTAGCATTTTTAACTTTTTAAAATAATTCTAACTATGTTTTTATTAATTATATTTATTATTTAATTAATTTTATATTATTTTTAAGACATTTAAAAAAAAAACGATATTTTAAACAACGATATTTTAAACAAAGATATTTTGGTTTCGAAATTTTTGTACTTACCTTTGTAGAGATAGGATGTCGATATTCTGTCCATCGATATTCTGTACTCGACATTCTTGTAGGTCGATATTCTGTCCGTCGATATTCTGTCAGTGATCCGACTTTAGCATTGTGTCGTACGCTGATGACAGTCAGATTATTATCACCCTAGCCCAGAATGAAGCAGACACTACAGCGCGGTTAAGATCCTATCTGTCTGAACTGGCTGAGTGGATTGACTGTAGCTACCTTAAACTAAATGCAGGAAAAACTGAGGTTCTTATCTAAGGGAAGCAACCATCAATCTGGTCCACTGCCTGATGGCAGGATTTACTTGGGCCACCACCTGACCCCAAGCCGAAAGTTAAGAATCTCGGCATCTGGTTTGGTGCAAGTCTGTCATTTGAAGTCAGATCTCCAGCCTAGCGGGGAAATGTTTTGGAATACTCAAAACCTTGAAGATGATTTTAAGCTTTCTTTCAGAAGCTGCTAGAAAGTCAGCAGTCCAGGCTCTGGTAACGTCCAGACTGGACTATTGCAATGTGCTGTATCTAGGAGCTTCACAATTTACATTGAGGAGACTCCAGAAGGTGCAGAATGTGACTGCACGCCTGCTGCTTAACCTCCCAAGGCGCTTGCCTATGGGGCCAGCTCTCTCCAAATTAAACTGGCTGCCTTTGAGTAAGAGAGTGTTCTTCAAAGCTATGTGCTTTTGTCACAAAATCTTAAAAGGAAAAGGGCCTCGGCATTTGCACTCTCTGGTGAACCCTTATCTACCGAGCAGAAGTCATGGGTCTGCAGGGGCCTCTTGAATTGCGATTCCCACTGTGAAAAGAGCATGTTTGGGAGGATGCTGTTTCCTAGCCTCCATAATGTGGAACACCAGGCTCCTGGCACTTTGACAGGAAAGTTCTGAACTAGCCTTTCGAAAGAAACTTAAAATCTGGCTATTTAGACAAACTTAAAGGTCAACTCTGAGCGTGGTGCATAGGTTTCTGTATTTGAGAGTGAAATTTCTAGCGCGGGGAAACTTCAATTGAAGTAACCATGCACTATTATTATTATTATTATTATTCATTCATTCATTCATATACTTTATTTTGGTCATGTTAGACCATAAAAGTGCATATACAATACATTTGCAGACATTAAAAGTATAAACTATAAAACATTCCCCATGAATAGTCATGCCAGTTAATAAATATACAGCGTTAAAGTGCATCACAGGTTTCAAAGGGTGGTATCCTGCCATCTACCACTGCCATGTGTTTTTCTCCTTGATAAAAAAAAGCGCATAGGACATAAAGAGCTGTACAGGAAATATTTACAATAGTTAAAAATAATTTTGTAGGAAAGAATAACTTTAAAAATGTTACAAAGAATTAATAATTTAGGGGAGAGGGTAAGAGTAAAAACAACACAAATTTCTATGGCTGGAGTGAAGACTTCAAAAGTATCCTGCGCATACACCACATAGAAGTTAGAAATCGAGATACTGCAAATACAATGGGCATATGAGTATCATACTTCAAGACCCTAAATGCATCCACAGAATGCACAGACCCTAAGTTCCTACACAGTTGGATAAGCCAACGCTGTCTAGGTATTTTGTAGCCAGGGCAAAAAAAGAAGACATGTAGCTCTGACTCTTCCTCGCAATTGCAGGCGGGGCACCCTGAAGGTGTAGTTTTGGACCATTTATTAGAAAAGGCACGCAGTGGTAGGGTCCCAAATCTAAACTGGACATATAATTTCCTAGCCAGGGTTGGTTGGATGTCATCCAGGAAGGGCTCTATTATATACTCGTCCCTAATTCTCATGAACTCGGCTGTCAAGTATCCTGTAGCCAAACTCTCCTGGATATCATCAAGTTTGCTGACCCTGTAACATCTTACCAGTTCAAATCGTGAGATTATGGGGCACATTTCTTCAGGATTTCTCCATAGACTCGGTTTACCCAGCCTATGACATGCATCCTTGATATATACAAACCAAGCTATTTTGCCTGCACGTGGGAGACTTAGTACCTCCTTTAGCTCTGCCTGAAAAACGGCCAATTCCGGGGTCACCCATAATCTGTGCCAGAAAGTTAGGGGTCTAAGGCCGATCTCATCCCCAATAGGTCTGATTCCTAGGTCCATGCGTAAGGGGGTGAGGGGAGTGCTGAGGGGGAGACCTAGCAACTGCCTCATGAAGTTATTCTCTATCTTGCTCAAACTGCTAGAAGTGCAATGACCCCACATGTCAGCCCCATACAATGTCGCACCCCTTGGATGGACTTTATACATTTCTGCTATTGGCACGGCTAAGTTGTGGGAGAAGTTTCTATACAGCTTTGCAAGTCCCCCTGTGGTCAGAGCTAATTTAAGGCTAGCTTTGGCCATTTGCGGCCCCCACTCCAGATTTTCTGTCAGGGTGACTCCTAGATAGTTGAATACCGGCACCCTCTCAAGCGTGATGCCATTTAAGCAGAGGTTGGAGCAGGACATGTTGGCTGGGTTGAAAACCATAAATTTGGTCTTCTCAGTGTTAATCTCCAGCCCCCTGTTTTTACAAAAGGCAACAAAGCTATCGAGGATCCTCTGGATACCCATGGGCGACTTCGAAAGCAGAAGGGTATCATCAGTAAACATCATTACTGGTACTTTTCTGCGTGCTATCTTCAGGGCATCATTGTCCTTTAACTCAATAAGTTGGGCAACAAGTGCATTAATATATAGGCAAAACAGAGTAGGTGCAGCACGCATCCCTGCCTTGCTCCTCTACTAACTGGGAGTCGGGAGGTGAGTGCGCCAGATTTTCCATATCTAATTTGTGCGTAGTTGCCTTCATGCAATCTCTTAAACATGCACAAAAGGTAGAGAGGGACCCCCAAGTCACTGAGTACACCCCATAGTTTGTCCCTCGGCACCAGGTCAAATGCCGTTTTTAGGTCCACAAATATTAAATAGAGACTGCCACCCTCCTTTGTCACCGTTTTCCAATATAAAAGTTGGAGTCTATGAATTTGGGCGATGGTGGAGATGTTTTTCCTGAAACCGGCTTGGTATGGGCTCAAGATTTCATGCTCGTCCAACCATGCCTGGAGATGATCCAAGAGTACCCATGCAAACAATTTCTGGGTAACATTAATCAAACTAATGGGTCTATAGTTTGTAGGTAAAAGGCCCTTTCTAAAAACTGGTACAATTTCTGCCCCAAACCAGGTTGCCGGGATCCCCATACCCTAGATGGCATTAAATAAAACCCGTAGATAGGGTCCCCCTATTTTTGGTTCCACCCGAAAAAGATCCCCAGGCAACTTATCCAATCCTGGTGCTTTTCCAAATGTCAACTTACTTGATGAATTTTCTACCTCAGTCAGGGAGATCACAGGAGCCTCATCATTGATAGTCCCTAAGGGGGTTGAAGTTGTTTCATAGATTGAACCATCTACTTCCTTTGTAGTGTATAAAGCCTGGAAATGTGTCTTCCACACATCTGCTGCTATGTTTGGCTCTATGGCTGGCTTCCCTTCACTATAGCCTGTGCTGACTATAGTCCAGAATGTCTTCATGTCTTTATTTACTACAGCTGTTTTTAAGGCGTCCCATCTATCCAGTTCCCAAATCTTTTTAGCTTGTTGAAAACTATCTCAGTATAACGCCCGTTTTTGTTTAATTTGGCACCTATCCTTCACTTTGATGGCGTCTAACAGAGCCTGTTTGGCCACTCGACAGATATCATCAAACCATGATCGTTTAGCCCCTTTTTTCACCCAGGAAAATGCCTTTGGATAGAATATATCAACCAGTTTGGATGTCAATTCTGCATGGAGTTCAGCAACTCTGTCGATGGTTAGTGGAGTGCCCTCTAAAGTTGTGACCTTCCACATTTCTAATAGGGTCAGGATGATTGTTGCGTATAATATGGCCAGTTTATCGGGTGACTGTTGAATTGCCCCCCACCATGCTCTTAGGAAGTGAGTCAATATAAATGAGTTAATCTGGAGTGCCAATGGGGACCAAGCCTTGATTGCCAAATTAGTGGATCTGGAATTAGCCATCGCAAGTCTTCCTCGTTGGGGGTTGCATCACTAAAATCAACGAGGGGCTCAAATTGACAGTTAAAGCCCCCCCCCCCCCTATAATCCAGCCACATATTTGTAGGGACTATAGGGATAAAGAGACCCAATTGATCGAGGGTCGGGGATTCTGGCTAAGGCTTATGGGCCGGGAATAAACATGAATAAAAGCAATTTTTAATTTAGGGGAAAAGATAAGTTCAACACACTGGATGTCGTTAGAGGGAGAGTTCAACTGTTCAACCGTACAACCCAGGTGTGAACCAACCCAAATACAAAGGCCCCCTGATGGTCTGCCCCTTCCCCCTGAGGTCGCAGGGACATTAAATGACGCAAACCCCACCCTCAATGCGTCTTCCCATGCCCAAGTTTCCTGGAACATGCATACGTCGTATTGGTCTACAAAGAGCCCCCAATCAGGGCAGGACAGTTTTTTTTTAGACCAGCAACGTTCCAGGATAGAACCCTCAGCTTGTTTCCTTCCTTATGATTTTCAGGAGTGACATCGAGAGTATAGGTTTTAAGAGGTTGGTTATCCCTCATTAGGGCGCAAGGGTGTTTCTCTATTGTCCTCACTGATACACCTTCCCACAATATACCATTGCTTGGGGGAACAGGGGTTGGGGCAATTGATGTTCCTAGTGACTCTTCCCATACCCCTTCTACACCCTTGGTCATCTGGTGTATTTCTATTTGATGCTCCTTTATATCTGCCCCTGACCCTTGATGAATAGTCTGGCTGTGTTGACCAGCACTATGGTCTTCTAATTCCCTAGAAAACCTCGGGCTTGTGATCCCTTGGGCTGGACTCAATGTCATTATTTGTCAATCTACCTCTTCCAGAACCCCAAATCTGCTGGCGACTTGTATATTAAATAGCAATGGTCTGGGAGGTGGGTACCATTGACCCGCAGTTTGTTGCTTTAAAGGCCACCTGCCTGATTCTGAGCTGGTATGGGCCCCAAATGGCACTTGACAAGGGATATAGAAGTAGTCCAGTATAAAGGGCCTGATCCCCGTAGATAGCTCCTGAGGAAAAGGGTTCCGGCTTAATACACTGCAGAAAGTCCGTTTTTTTTTTTAAAGTTGATAATTACACAGTCCCCTTGGATATCTTTTTGTCTGTTTCCCACCCAACCAACTCTGCGGACCATTAGGATTTCCCCTGCCCGATCATAGGCTATACCTCGCCAGCCAGAACAGGCATTTATTCCTGAGATCAAGATGGGTTTCCCTCTGGGCGCTTTTGATTTCAGGTATACCTGTCAGTATGACTACATACGGGGATGAAGTAGGGGGTAGATTTATAGTGTGTAGGCTCGTTGTTTCAGCCCTTATTATTATTATTATTATTATTGCTGCTAGTATTATGATTGGGGGACTGGGTGTGACTTCTTATTTTGCTCCTGAGACCCTGTCCGATTCGAAGGAGATTTATTTCCTTACTTAGAAATGCTGTTCGGACTCTTTATGGGTCAAATACTTAATTTCTGGAGAGATCTAATTGCCTAAAGAAGGATTATTACCATTCTGATTTTGATTCTGTATTCTTTGCTTGAGTCTTCATGACATTGAATGCATTTTTCTGTAATATTTAGTGGAGATTTTCTGCGATAAATCCTTAAAATGTATTCTCCCAATCTAGAACTCAGTTATTGAGTGGTCCCAGTTACTTTTTACTACGTTGATTTATACTCTGCTAATTTGATAAGCCTAAGGGAAGTGGGTGGTGTTTCTAGCTGCTAGATGAACAGAATAGAGGAGCCGAACTACTGAGGTAAAATTGGGGTGACTAAATGATTGGGGTTCATTTGATTATTGAGGTTCGGTGCCCACACATGTCTGTGACAAGATGGGGTTATGGCTCTCACATAAGCACATGAGACAGCACAAGCAGCCACATGAATCCCGAACATAGGCGCTGGTGTTAGATGTGCATCTAAAAACACATGGGTACAGGTGTCTGTAGTATCCTGTGTGTTCCTACTCCCTGTATGTCTGAGCTTCAGAATTTTGGTGTATGATCTGCAGTGGAAGCTAGCAGATAGAGACAATTGGAGTGAGGATGAAGACATGACAAGCCTTACCTGCTGTTGCTGTAACCAAAGGGCCTTACATGAAATACAGAAATTACCTATTTAGCGAATGGCTCCCGGCTCTTGTATATAAACCCTGCCCTCTAACTTCAAAATTTTGCGATGAGTTGTTAAGGGCCTGCATAAAAAAACAGGAAGACTCTGGTGGATATTGGCAGCCATTCTGGCAGAGGATGAGGTCTGTTGTGGGAAGGGTCGAGGCCTTGTGGTCCTGGGGGACTAGTTTGAGGCCATCTCCCCTCAAATCCACTGTCGAGTGGTGTTAGCTCAAGCTCCTGTAGAGGAGGAGCCCAGTGATGAAAGTGGGGAATGTCTGACAAGGAGCCAGTTGAGGGGAGTTATAGATTGAGGTGATGTGTCCCTGTGTATGGTCATAAGCTTTAGGGCAATGCTATGGAGACAATGTTTTAAGTACAGCACTGTAGAAACTGTGCAGTGAAGTTGGTGCTGTTGAGTGGGAAATCTTGTTTACAGTAAACATAACTCCGAATTGACCATAGACCTTCAGGCAGTTAAACATTCAACAGTGACGGTCACATAAGGAGGGGCATTGGTGAGTGTGTATTATTAGTTCCCAATTAAGGTGACTGTGACACAAGCCTGTCTATGCCTTTGGAGGTTCCTGTGTACCCATTGGTGTTTGTGTACTGAGACAGTTGCACATAGCTCCATTTGAATTGGGTAAATACTTTATTGAATGACATGATTGTTCTTGTACACAAGGGAATGGTTGTTATTTGTTTTGTTGTTTGTAAGAAAGGGAGCTGTTTAGTATCCCGTGTGTTATCATTCCCTGTATTTCTGAGATGGTGTCTGGAATGCTGGGAGTGGAATGCTGACAGTTAATGACATAATAGAATGTTGGTGTTGGTATTCAGTGGAAGATAACAGATAGGGACAGTTGGAGGGAAGAAGGAACCCTGACAGGACCTACTTGCTATGGCTGTACACTAAGGCCCTCACATGAAATACAGAACTTACCTCCTACCAGAATGGCTCCAGACTCTTGCATGGAAGTCCTGCCCTCTATCTTGAACCGTGTCACGCAGATAGACTAAAGCAGGGGCCATTCTTACATCTGAGACAGCAGGGCAGGGCTCATGTATCTGGGCAACTGGCACAAACACCATGGGTTTCTGAAACTCACCACAGGCAGGGGCGTAGCTTCACGGGTCGTGTTTGGGGTGTTATACCCCACCTAATAAATGTATTACTTAGTACATAGTTGGGTACAGGAGCTTTCAGTCGGGTATGGTAAGATGTCTGTCGGTTTTCACTTGAGAAATTTTAAATATTCACTCAGACAAAACACACACACACACACACACTGTTGTCAGTTTTAAAGGTCTTAAAACATGGTTATTTCACAAAATACCGAGTAAGTATCCCCTCATAATTCATATTCCTTTCCCTTTCCACTGACCCTTAAGCTCCCATCATGTACTGCCAGCGGGATTATCGGAAAATCTGAAGCTAACATCCCCCCCCAGTCTTAGTGACCAAGCTACGCTCTTGACCACAGGAGTCACAGGATGTTACTTGCAGTCGCAGCCGGCATGACTTCCAGGTGGGGAGGGGGGGTCGCACAGGGGTTCGCACAAGGGGGGATTTAAAAAAAAAAAACTTACCTCACCGGGTCCCGCCCCGCCTCCGCTCCTGGCAGGGTCTTGCGTTGCAGGAACAGGAAGAAGGCAGCCTCACTCCCCTCCCCTAAGCCAATCACAATGCTTCAATGGCAGCGTTGTGATTGGTGAGGACGGCGCCCAGCCGGGCGCCTATGGGGAGGCCATTTTCTCTGTAGGCTGCCTACATAGAGAACATCCAGAGTGCGCATGACTGGTTTGGTCGGCCCCAGGGGGCCGACCAAACAGTCAGGGCCCACAGCATTGGGCAAGCCACTCCTCCCCAACCCGCCCACCTGCCCGCCCCAACCAGGCATACACTTCTGCAGTCTCAGCAGTGCGAGAAGCAGAAACATAAATGGTATTTAAAATACCATTTTATGTTTCTGCTTCTCTCACTGCGATGAAAGCAGTAGGTGACGCTCCTCCGCCCAAATGGAGGAGCCGCCCTGGTTACTTGGCCCATGTAAATTTACAGGCCCTCTGTCACGGGGTGACCCCCGAATCGGGGACAACCGAGTTAACGGCTGACTGGTGGTCGGCGCCCCCGGTTATCACTCCCCCTCTTCTTTCCCTACAGGATAAATGGGACCAGGGCTCCTTTAAGGAAACGGAAGCGGATGAACCCGAACCAGAGACCTGTCCCTTTAACTGGGACGATAGCCAGCTAAGTCCCGCCTCCGTTCTACACGTGGGATCCCCAGCTCCAATAAGTGCCGGGAGGATACAGGAAGTGAGGAGGAACATATCCGGACTCGAGGAGGGAGAAGCAGGAGAGACGGACGCCGAGACCCGAGACACGAAGATCCCATCATCTCTACAAAGGAACGAAGAGGGTGTGGACTACCCGAAGCAGCCAGGAGGCCAACGTCCCCACGCTGCAGCCCAGCCACGCTCAGGAGAAGCGTGGCTTTCGAAGGCACGGAAAAGGGTTGCGGGGTGGGTCGGGACACGGGGTAAGACCGGCGAGTAGAGGCGGCTCTCTATCCTCCCGCCTCCTTGGTTTCCTACCCTTCGAGCACTTTCACCCTGTATATAGTACGGAGCACAATCCGGGTGGTCCCTCACTCCCTTCCCCATCGTACGTTGGTACGGGATACCGATCCCTGTTCCCTTCTTCCTCCTATGTACCGGAGCGACAAGAGAGGAAGACAGAAGGAGACCTGACAAGAGAATTGACAGACAGGAGTGAAAACGGTCCCGGGATAAGAGACATTATTCTGTGGCTTAACTCTGGCTTCAGTATGAAGGAGACGTACCCTGAAAATAAAACCTACCTTAACCCCACGCAGTCTCGACCTTGATCCTTCCCCACGCCCACAAGTGGTGGAGAATGCGGGCAGCATGTCCATAGAACCTGTAATAATGGACTCCCTGATACAACACCTCGTCCACGGCCAGGACAAGTTGGGATGGGCCGTAGAACGGCAAATGTCGTCGGCACAGGCTGACCGCGAAGTCTTCAAAGACTCCATGGCATCCCAAATTGAGAACCTACAGAAACTGATGGCTGACCGTCCAGCGACGTCAACCCCGACCGGGCCACACCATGGTCCCTCCGGGGTGTCCTTACAGAAGTACATAACTGGGGAGGACCCGGATGCGTTTATGTTGAACTTTGAGAGGGCCGCCAGGGCTTGTGGCTGGCTGGCGGAGAAGTGGCCCTTCTTTCTGGCACCACTGTTGACCGGAGAGGCCCAAGCCGCCTACCAGGTGGCAAACGCGACCGGGACCACGTCCTACCCCGCCATCAAGGCCATCATTCTGGACCACCTAGGCCTCGATGAAGAGGCATTTAGATTACGCTCCGGAGGGAGAGGGAGCACCCGGCGAAAACCCTAAAACCCTCTTCTTCCGGCTGAAGGTTGCAGCAGACAAGTGGCTGCGACCAAATGAATGCACAAAGGAAGGTATAATGGACAAAATATATCTTGAGCAATACTTAGAGGCGTTGCCTTATAATACGCAGAAATGGCTACGCCAGCACACGAATCTGTCTACAGAACAGGCAGTAGACATGGCCACCACATTCGCCAGGGCCCAACCTCGACCAGCTATGTGGGAAACCGAAAAACCACATAAACCAACGATGCTGAAAACGGAGAAGAAGACCTACCGTTCCTACCAGGAGGGATCCCGTCCCAAATTTACAAAGCCGGACGTCCCCCATTTAGAGGTCCGCAGTGCTTTGAATGTGGGGAGTGGGGCCATCTCGCCAGAGTCTGTCCCAGGAAAAGACCACCGGAGGAACCGATGGACGTAGGATACATCCCTCGATCCATCATGTATACGGCCGAGATGGGGGCCGCCTTTACGTAAGCATGGAGGTGAATGGGAGACTCGTAAAAGCCCTACTGGACTCAGGCTGTAGACAGTCAGTGATACAGGGTTCCCTTATATGTCCCTCCCAACTCCTTCCCGACGCAACAGTCCACATCCGGTGTGTGCACGGGGACGTGAAACAGTACCCAGTAGCCAGGATTAGCCTTATCCACAAGAGAGGGGAACCCCACACAGTGAGGGTAGGTGTGTTGGAAGACTTACCTGAAGACCTCATTATAGGGACAGATAACCCAGGCTTTCTAGAGATGTTCCTGGCCACTGTACACACCACCCCAGAGAAGGAGAGTCCAGGGAAGACGGTTCCTGCCTTCGTCTCCCCTGAGCCTTGGGTTATGGACAGGAGTTTCAGGTTTGCCCAACTCAATGACCCCACCTTACAAAACGCATGGCACACAGCTAAGACAAACCCATCTCCCACAACGTACCCTCACTTCACCATTAGTAAGGACTTACTTTACCGAGTAGCTGCACAGGAGGACGTTCCTCAACTTCTCGTACCCATGTCCTTCAGAGAACAGATCTTGTTTTTCTCACATTCCCACCTCCTGGCAGGCCACATAGGGGCCGAGAAGACAACCCAAAACGTCCTGAGACATTTTTATTGGCCGGGGTATACGGTGATGTTAAACGGCACTGTCAAGAATGCGATATCTGCCAGAAGAGAAACGCATACCATCCTCCGCCTGTACCCCTACAACCACTCCCCATCATTGGTACCCCATTTGAGAGAGCCGGCATGGACCTCATTGGGCCCCTACCAAAACGAAGAGAGGAAACCTGTATGCGTTAGTTATAGTGGACTACTCAAACAGGTTTCCCGAGGCCTTTCCCTTGAGAGCAGCAACCTCTGCCAACATTTCGGAACGCCTCATTGAGTTGTTCTCGAGAGTGGAATTCCCTAGGGAGATCCTCACGGATCAAGGGACCCCTTTCGTCTCTCGCCTCATGAAAGAGGTCTGCAAAACTCTCGACCTCCGTCATATAAAAACGTCCGTGTACCACCCCCAAACCGATGGGTTGGTGGAGCGGTACAACGGCACCCTGAAAACAGTCTTGAAAAAGATGCTTCAGAATGACGGCAAGGAATGGGACCAACTGCTCCCTCTGGCCCTGTATGTAATCCGAAGTCAAAAGCAAAGTTCCCTAGGGTGTTCTTCTTTTGAACTATTGTACGGAAGGCAGCCAGGGTCCCTTCTAGAAATAACTAAGGAGGCCTGGGAAAAGGAGGAAACAGAGGAAACTCGAGGGTTCCTCGAATACACACAGAACCTAAAGAATAAAATAGGGAAGTTGAGGGACCTGGCCTACTCCCACTTAGAGAAGAAACAGGAGAGACAGAAAACCCTGTACGATAAAGGGAAGAAGTGGAGGCGCCTAATTATCGGCGACTGGGTCTTAGTCCTGCTACCCTCATCGTCCTGTAAATTCCGGTCGGAATGGCTTGGTCCCCATAAAATCGTAGGCACCATCGGAAAAACAAGTTACAGGGTACAGGTAAAACCCTCTCGCACCCAGACGTTCCACATCAACCTATTAAAGAAGTGGATAGGTCACCTCCCAAAAACACGCATTTTACCCTACCTTCCTTCCCGCATGCTTCAGAAACATTGGAACAGTTGGTAATAAACCCTGACATATCGGAGGAGCAAAGACGGTCTCTAAACCAGGTCTTAGAGTGTTACGCCCGATCTTTTCGGATAAACCAGGAAAAACCCTCACAGAACATGCTATAGAGACCATGCCCGGAAGAGTAGTGAAACAAAAAGCATACAGGATACCGGCAGCAAAAGAGAGGCAGTAAGGAAAGAGGTAGAGGACATGTTGGGCATGGGGGTCGTTCGCCCATCAAAGAGCGAATGGTCTTCCCCCATCGTCATGGTCCCGAAACCTGATGGGTCAACACGGTTTTGTATGGACTTTCGGGCCCTGAATTCCATCTCTACCTTTGACGCCTACCCGATACCTAGAATTGATGAACTGATAGAAAAACTGGGGAGGCGACATACATCACCACCATCGATTTAACAAAAGGGTATTGGCAGGTCCCACTACGGGTGTCAGACAGAAAGAAAACAGCTTTTGTGACTCCTGATGGGCTTTTGAGTTTACGGTGCTCCCATTCGGCCTCCATGGCGCCCGGCCACCTTTCAGCGCCTAATGAACATGGTCCTAAACGAACACCATTCGCTTGCGTCGGCCTATCTGGATGACATAGTGGTGTTCAGCCCCACGTGGGAGACCCAATTGCAACACCTACATGCGGTATTACGATCCCTACAAAATGCTGGGCTCCATGTGAATTCAAAGAAGTCCAGAATGGCCTTTCACAAAGTCAGGTACCTGGGTTTTATCCTAGGCCATGGGGTGATAGCCCCACAGGACGAAAAGGTGAAAGCGATCGTAAACACCCTGTTCCCCAAGACCAAGAGGGATCTCAGAGCGTTTTAGGACTCTTGGGGTATTATAGACGATTTATTCCACACTACTCAGACCTGGCAACCCCTTTAACCAACTTGCTCCGTAAGGACGTTAAAAACGAAGCTCTGACACAACCCTCCCAAGAGGCGGTAGAAGCATTTCTTCGGCTAAAATCCA
Organism: Calotriton arnoldi; assembly: GCA_963921515.1. Taxonomy (NCBI): domain Eukaryota; kingdom Metazoa; phylum Chordata; class Amphibia; order Caudata; family Salamandridae; genus Calotriton; species Calotriton arnoldi. Next base: position 138,645 of record CAWUFW010018524.1, read on the forward strand.
CCATTACCACCAGCCCAGTACTGGCTTCACCAGACTTTTCAAGGCCATTCATACTGCATACAGACGCATCAGACCATGGCATTGGGGCGGTCTTGTCCCAGGAATCCGTTGAGGGGTGGAACATCCCATCTTGTTTATTAGTAGGAGACTGTTCCCCGAGAGACCAAGTATTCCACGATAGAAAAAGAATGCCTCGCCACCAAGTGGTCTATCGATAAATTGAGGTACTATCTGGAAGGGAGCCCCTTTACCTTGTTCACGGACCACGCCCACTGCAGTGGATGAGCAGAAACAAAAGCCTGAACGCCAGGGTCCTCAGATGGTTCCTATCCCTACAGCCCTTTTCCTTCACTGTGAGACACAAAAAGGGACCAGTAATGGGAGTGCTGACTTTCTTTCGCGAGTCTTTCCTCTCCCCGATCGGGAGAATCCTAGGGGGAGGAGTGTCACGGGTGACCCCCGAATCGGGGACAACCGAGTTAACGGCTGACTGGTGGTCGGCGCCCCGGTTATCACTCCCCTCTTCTTTCCCTACAGGATAAATGGGACCAGGGCTCCTTTAAGGAAACGGAAGCGGACGAACCCGAACCAGAGACCTGTCCCTTTAACTGGGACGATAGCCAGCTAAGTCCCGCCTCCGTTCTACACGTGGGATCCCGAGCTCCAATAAGTGCCGGGAGGATACAGGAAGTGAGGAGGAACATATCCCGGACTCGAGGAGGGAGAAGCAGGAGAGACGGACGCCGAGACCCGAGACACGAAGATCCCATCATCTCTACAAAGGAACGAAGAGGGTGTGGACTACCCGAAGCAGCCAGGAGGCCAACGTCCCCACGCTGCGCCCAGCCACGCTTCAGGAGAAGCGTGGCTTTCGAAGGTACGGAAAAGGGTTGCGGGGTGGGTCGGGACACGGGGTAAGACCGGCGAGTAGAGGCGGTTCTCTATCCTCCCGCTCCTTGGTTTCCCTACCCTTCGAGCACTTTCACCCTGTATATAGTACGGAGCACAAATCCGGGTGGTCCCTCACTCCCTTCCCCATCGTACGTTGGTACGTGATACTGATCCCTGTTCCCTTCTTCCTCCTATGTACCGGAGCGACAGAGAGGAAGACAGAAGGAGACCTGACAAGAGAATCGACAGACAGGAGTGAAGACGGTCCCGGGATAAGAGACATTATTCTGTGGCTTAACTCTGGCTTCAGTACGAAGGGGACGTACCCTGAAAATAAAACTTACCTTAACCCCACGCAGTCTCGACCTTGATCCTTCCCCACTCCCACACCCTCATAATTAGAGTGTTGGTGCATTGATGAGGAATACACATTATCAGTTGGTGAGTCATCTAACCTGTTCAGTTAAGTCACGTGCTGCATCTTTTCTCTGGACAACATGTCAGCCATTAGCCCTCAGTGGCTAGAGATGGAGAATTATACATGGGATAAAGTACCCTCTGCCATACATTATAAGGATATTGTAAGTCACAGAGGAGTTCCGTGCCCATATAGAAAAATGAGGCCAAAGGCTGTGTTCCTTTATAAGGTCATGGATCTCTGAAGTCACTTGCAAAATCCTTATAATGTTGAGCAGGGGGTACTTTATTTCTTACTATACCTGGTCGCACCATCAATCTTTCGACAAATCACATAAATCCATGGTATGGTGCTCTTTCATATGAAAGAGATAAGATGTTTTTTAGATGAAGAATAAAATTTGAATCTCTATGGCAAAATCAAACACATCACAAAGCAGTTAGATATATGTTGCAAAAAGATATTAGAATCAGTTTAATACAAGTTAAATTTAGAAAAACGTGTAGCATGCCGTAGCTCAGAATGTGAAAAAAAGAGTGGAAGAAGGAAAAGCCAGGTATCCTTTTCGTTTTTTCTACTGCAGCTTTAATTATGTTCTTTGTCCTACCTTTCTCCTCTACTGTTCACTTGGTCATGTGACATTAGAACGTTAGAACTCAACTATAATAAGTTATTACAGTTGAGTGGCTACGCCATTTCATCATTACAGGCAACTAGGGACATCACAAGTCACCTGTAATAACAGGAGCGGCTTGTGCAGGTAAGAGCGGTGAGACGGTGGGGTGGGGGGTTTCGACAGACGACGAATCCCCCCCCCACCCCACCGCCTCACCGCTCTTACCTGCACGAGCCGTTCCTGTGTAATAAGGAAATTAGAGATAGGCTTTTACGCAGGGATTGCAGGCTCCTGTTTATTATATATTTAATTTGTGGAAGTGTTAAAATATTACAAGAAATTGTTAAACAAGTTGCAGGTGCAGTAGTGACATAACTGGACAGAAGGGTTCAGGATCGCCTCTGTGACTTGCTGATGCCCATGGCTAGTTTAAAATGTTAGGGAAGGTCTGGGATCTCATGTGAGAAGTAAGGGCCTGATTGCGATGTCGGTCAGACCACCACCGACAGGCCGTCGGTGGCACTCCGACTGACCAACAGCCCTTCGGTCTGACTGCCGCATTATGATGCTGGCGGTCGGACCCTATACGGTTGGAGTCTACACCGCCGCCTCCGACAGGATCTCAGATTCCAACGGGACGGTGGTCGGAGTTGCAGCCCTTAATGGCGGCAGTGTCGAGCCAGCAGCGCTGTCGGGATTTGAATATCCCTTTCCGACAGCCTTTTTCTGGTGGTAACACCAACATGTACAGGCTGTCGGAAAGGGATATTGGGGGCCTCAAACATGGACCCCGTCCCTCGAGGGCCACTGCAAAGTGGCCCACTCACCTCCATGCACCGTGTGCCATGCACCACATGGTGCATGGCACACAGTTCATGGATGTGAAAGAAATGCTCCTTTTCACGGCAGCTTGTGCTGCAGTCCTTTTCTTGGGCCACAGCTCAAGCCGCCGTGAAAAGGAGCACTTTGCGACAAGCCTGGTGGTCGCATCATCATACGTCGGTCAGACTGCCGCCTGCTTGTCGGCCGGACTCCTGACCACTGCAATAGCTGGCGGCTGTCCGACCGCCCAACATCGTAATTGGCCCCTAAGGGGAACAGTAAGTTGGCAGTTTGAAGGAATCTTGCTGGCGATGAGATTTGCAATACCAGTGAAGCTATTTGAAATAAAATGTTGTTATTTTTGTTGTGTGAAATCTCCTCTGTGGAAAGGAGGATTTAAACAGATGGCAAACATATCTGGAGGAAGTCGCTCATTTTGCACCCTGTTGCTGCTTAAGTGAAATTGATCTGGAAGTTATTGAATTGGGTCATAAACTTCCATGACTGCACTGATGTGCTGTTGCTCTGTATTGGATTAATGGATCAGTGACTTAATATCAATCCAACAAATATCGAGAAACACAAATATTGGAAATTAAATATTGAGAACAAAAATATCGACTCTGTATACATAACTTTTAAAATCACTAATATCGAGCACACATATATAGTTCACAAATATATAGATTTTTACATATATCGATAACAAAAATTTCAGAAACACAAATATTGTTAACTATGCATAAACATATAACATTTCAATTACCGCAATATCGACTACAACATTACAATCAAAATAACTCATAAATTCATTAAAATACACCAAAAACCCTATTTTTACATAAACCAATTACTTCAAATTAATTTCAAACATATAATAAATATCTATAATTAAATTAAAATATATTAAATCACCAAAAAAATTAAACATTCTTACTATAAAAATAGTACACCTATAAAATATACAATAAATACACCTAAAACATTATTATTTAGTATATACTAATGATAAATATGTTAAAAGATGTTTAAAAAAGTGTGCAAAAAGGTTTTAGAATTGTGTAAAAATTATATTGTATGTAAAATAACATGTGAAAATGTACATTATACTAAGCCCGGGCGGAGTTCGCGTAGCCGAGCTACGTGAACCTACGTGAAGCGGTAAAAAAACTCTGCAACGCTACGCAGAGTTCCGCGAGCATGCGGAGTTGCTTGTTCCGCATGCTCGCGAGACGTTTCTGACGTTCGGCAACGCGGATTGCGTGTTTGGGGGGAAATATCACACAAACTTCACCACGCGGTCGCCAATGGGCACGGCCATCTTGTTTTTCTACTTTTTGCATGGTTCTGGGGCCTGTTTTTCATCCCTCTCCAATCTTTTCAATCCTTTGTTTCTTGCACTGTTTTTCTTATCTTTTTTATTTATTATCTATCCCTCTCTCTCCCTGTGTATATTTTGCGTTTTATTTCTACTTTTACTGTGCTTTTGTACTGTTTTTCGATTACTTGCTTTTTATTTTTTTTACTATCCTACTTCTTCTCCTGTCTTTATTTTTTACTTCTACATTTTCTTTTCCGCCCCCGCTCCCCCAGAACCATGGCTAAGGCTAGCAAGAAGGGGAAGGCCAAGGCTAGTGCGGCCAAGAGCCGCCTTCCTTGCTGAAGACGGCGCCCGGAAGGGGTGCAGCCCGGGCCCTGTTCTCAGAGGTGGAAGTGGCCGCCCTTGTTATTTTTGTACAGCGCCACCTCCCCTTGACCTTGGCAGCAGGCGGCAGGCCTGGCTCCAGCTACGCTACCCAGGAGCGTCACCGCCGGTGGGCGAGGGTGCGCCGAGCAGTGTTTCGCTGATCTGAGGTCCAGCGCACCCATAACCAGCTGACTCACCGGTGGTCTGACATCTTGGACCGGGAGCAGGACCTGCTGGACCTGCTAGGTGTTGAGGTCCCGGGGCTTGGTGAGTAGCTAATTATATTACTATTGTGTTCTTCTGTTCTGTGTTATTGTGAATATTATTTATTTCCCAAATAGCAAGAATGCTGCTGTTTACATGCAGGTAAGTTTCGTTTAAAAATCTTATATTATGTGATTGGTATTCTTCTAGACACTAGACAGGTGCTTGGCGCTACTAATCTTACTTGTTTTGTAACTTGCGCTTGCTTGGGCTGATTATGTAAGAGAGTTTAGAGAACTTAAGTTAGGTAATGCTAGAGAGACTCCTTTCCTTTGTCCTGTCACTAAGATAGTGGTGGTAGGTAGGTAGTTTAGTTACTTAGGGGTCGATTAGGATGGCGGTCGGAAAACCATTCCGACCGCCGTGGTAGCGGAAATTAACCGCCCGCATGTACCGCGGGAAAACCGGCGGTCAGATTAGGATGAACCGCCAGAGTAATCCGACCGCGGCGGGCGGATTCAATGATAATCCGCTGGGAGCATGCGGAGCAGGTGAAAATCCATCCGCGGCGGTCGGATTTGCTGCGGAAAGACCCAAAACCGCCACACGGCCAGCGGATTGACCGCACTTGAAATTAGGATATGATTGCGGTGACAGCGGATCGATCAGCTGTTTCCGACCGCCGCAATCGCAACTATTGATGAATGGGAGAGCCGGCGGAAGGGCTGTTATATTCAGACCGCCGCGGTCGCTCCAGAAGAGTAATGGTGGCTGAAACCAAACACACAACAAGGCTACCAAGTGTGGCCATTAATCTGGCTCAGCCTCAAAAACACCTAACACACCCCAATGACACCTCCCCATGGCAACTAAAAATACAAATCCCAGGCCAACTCCACACAACACACCTGACAGGAATACTGCATTTTGACCCACCCACATAGCTGAGTATAAAACCAGCCCCTTCCCTGACCAGAATCCTTTGCACTACTCCACAACTGAAGAGCCCAACCCCACAGCACAAAGGAGAGGCAAATCTGCACACACTCACACCATCACAACCACACACACACCACACACATCACCACCACCATCTTCACACCTGTACCTTTAACCCATTTGCACATCACACACCATGTCACAGAAGAAAATGCCCAAATTCACTGACAATGAGTTGTCAGTGATGGTAGATGAGGTAATCAGAGTAGAACCACATTTGTTTGGAAACCTGGTCCAACAGACACCATTAGCCACCAAAAATCAAATGTGGGCAAGGATAGTCAACAAGGTCAATGCAGTAGGGACCATCCCGCGCTCCCAGAAGGAGATCAGGAAGAGGTGGAATGACCTCAAGAGAAAGGTGAAAGAGCGGAACAACAAGAACCGTAAGCTGGCTCAGATGACTGGCGGTGGCCCTCCCATTCCACTACGAACATTCACCGAATGGGAGGAGAAGGTGCTTCCCACACTGCATCCAGAGAGTCTCACAGGAATAGCCGGGGGAGTGGAGGCTGGTAAGTACCAACAAATGTCTCCCATTACACTGCTATGTACTGTCTTGCACAACTACAAAGCGACACCTCCTAGGCCCAAATGTACTCATGTGCACCACACTCTCCCCAACACATGTCTCACAGATCCAACATTTACTCCCTCTGATTCACCCCAAAGGTAGCTAGAAATATTTCCATGGGGGCATGTGTACAGGCAGCCATCACTACAACTCCCACCAGGCCCCCTAGTCCCAAAGCTGAGCAGGATGTAACACTCCACCCCACACCCACAACCATGTGTCAGCCATTGCATTGCTCACCTTCACCAAAGAGGTAGGTAGCCATCTTAACAGGGAGGGGTGTTTGTGGGTGGGAAGCCTGCACTACAACTCCCACCAGGCCCCCTTGTCCCACAGCTGAGCAGGATGGAACACTCCACCCCACACCCACAACCATGTGTCAGCCATTGCATTGCTCACCTTCACCAAACAGGTAGGTAGCCATTTCAACAGGGAGGGGTGTTTGCTCACCTCAAACTTACAGGTAGGTAGCCATCTTAACAGGGAGGGGTGTTTGTGGGTGGGAAGCCATCACTACAACTCCCACCAGGCCCCCTTGTCCCACAGCTCAGCAGGATGAAACACTCCACCCCACACCCACAACCATGTGGCAGCCATTGCATTGCTCACTTCAAACTCACAGGTAGGTAGCCATCTTAACAGGGAGGGGTGTTTGTGGGTGTGAAGCCTGGACTACAACTCTCACCAGGCCCCCTTGTCCCACAGCTGAGCAGGATGGAACACTCCCCCACCCAGAAGCATGTGGCAGCCATTGCATTGCCCTCATCAAACTAACAGGTAGGTAGCCATCTTAACAGGGAGGGGTGTTTTCTCACATCAAACTTACAGGTAGGTAGCCATCTTAATAGGGAGGGGTCTTTGTGGGTGGGAAGCCATCACTACAACTCCCACCAGGCCCCCTTGTCCCACAGCTGAGCAGGATGGAACACTCCCCACACCCACAACCATGTGATAGACATTGCATTGCTCTCTACAAACTTACAGGTAGGTAGCCATCTTAACAGGGAGGGGTGTTAGTGGTTGGGAAGCCTGCACTACAACTCCCACCAGGCGCCCTTGTCCCAAAGCTCAGCAGGATCGAACACTCCCCCCACCCCCCAGCCAGAAGCATGTGTCAGCCATTGCATTGTTCACTTCACCTAACAGGTAGGTAGCCATCTTAACAGGGAGGGGTGTTTGTGGGTGGGAAGCTTTTTTCTTTATCCCTTATTTCCTCCCTTTACCTTTCCCCGCCGCTGCTGCCCCCGCGGCCCATCCCCCAGCGCGACCGGCCCAATCCAGCTCCCCCTCCCCGCTCCCGCCTCCCAGCTGTCCAGCCCTCCTCGACCCCTACTTAATGGGCGGCCACTGCGGGGACAGAGCGAGCAAGACCACTGACTCATTGTCAGTGAAATTGCTCTCCCACCCTCGCAGCTCCACCATTAAGTGAGGCCTGCCCCTGCCCCTGCACTCTCGAGTGCTGGTGATCGAGGCCCTCCTCCACCCGCAGGTTTCCCTGCGCCTCATCCCTGGTGGTCCAGTGGACCTCTGTCTCCTTCCTCTAACTCTGCTCTTTCACTCGTTTTTCTACCCATTTTTATCTTTCACCTTTCTGCACTTTTCTGCATCTCTGCTCTTTTGTGCCTTATTTCTGCTCATTTTCCCTTCCTCTCGCTCTGCCCTTTCACTTGTTTTCACTCGTTTTTCTACCCTCTTTTATCTTTCACCTTTCTGCACTTTTCTGCATCTCTGCTCTTTGTGCCTTATTTCTGCTCATTTTCCCTTTCCTCTCGCTCTGCCCCTTTCACTAGTTTTCACTCGTTTTTCTACCCTCTTTTATCTTTCACCTTTCTGCATCTCTGCTCTTTTGTGCCTTATTTCTGCCTATTTTCCCTCTTTTCTTTATCCCTTATTTCCTCCCTTTACCTTTCCCCGCCGCTGCTGCCCCCGCGGCCCCTCCCCCCCAGAGCGACCGGCCCAATCCAGCTTCCCTCCCCGCTCCTACCTCCCAGCTGTCCAGCCCTCCTCGACCCCTACTTAATGGCGGCCGCGGGCCGCAGGCGCGACGCTGGCGCGCCGAAGGCATGTCAAAGGCAAGCCCATCTGCGCCCGTCCGCGACCCGACCGCGACCAGCGCCAGGAACCCTAGACCTCTGCCCCGCCAACGCTACGACCCAGCAGCACTCCACGCACTCAACCCAGGCCGCAACAACAACTGCAAGCTAGCATCACCAGCCGACACCCACGGACCCTTCAGCTGTCACCGCTGCCGGCACACCTGCAGCACCGCCAAGAACACGGATCCAGCACAACCCGCCCACAAGAACACAACTCGAACCGAAGACCCTGCAATGCATCCTCCTCAATGTCCGATCCCTCCACAAACACGCCACAGAAATCTGGGACCTCCTCGACAGCACCACCCCGGACGTAGCGTTCTTCACCGAAACCTGGACCAACACCACCTCGGGACCGGACATCGCCATCCCCCAAGGATACAAGATCTCCAGGAAGGACCGCCCCACCCGCCCAGGAGGAGGAATCGCCATCGTCCACAAATCCAGCCTCCGCCTGAGCACACTCCCTGACGAGCCCACAGAACTGATGGAACACCTTCACTTCAAAATACTGGCCAGCCCCACCGCCACCCTCCGAGGAACCCTCATCTACCGACCCCCTGGACCCCGCGGACCCTTCGCCAACTCCATCACGGACATTATCTCCCCGCAGGCCATCACATCCACCAACTCACACCCTGCTGGGAGACCTCAACTTCCACCTCGACAACCAACTGGACCCCAACACCACATCCCTCCTGGACAACCTCCACAACATTGGACTGCGCCAGATCGTGACCGAGCCCACGCACTCAGCAGGACACACCCTCGACCCCCTCTTCACTACAGGAAACTCCATCACCTTCAGCCACACCACCGAACTCCCATGGACCGACCATCGTTGCGCCCACTTCACCTTCAGAACACCCACCATCCACAGACACCAGCACCTGCTTCCACGAAGAAACTGGACCAAAATCACCAACGACCAGCTCACCTCCTCACTCAACAACTCCACCCCAACCATCGCGGAAAACGACGACCCCAACACCGCAGCCCGAACCCTGCATAGATGGTTCTCGGACAGCACCAACACCATAGCCCCCTCAAGAAAAACAACAATACCCGCGCCAAGAAAGCCAGATGGTTTACCACCGAACTTCGAGAGTCCAGAAGCACATGCCGCCGCCTCGAAAAGGCCTGGAGGAACACCAAATCCACAGAAGCCCACGACAACTTCAGAGCCGCCACCATCGCCCACCATCAACTCATCAGAGAAACGAGGAAAAAGCGATTGAAGACAGAATCTCCACCCACGCGCACAACAGCAAGGAACTCTTCAGCATCATCAAGGAGGTTCGCCCAACCCACTAGCGAGTCTACCGACATCCCTCCCTCACGAGACCTCTGCGACAAACTCAGCACCTTTTTCCAAAATCAAGAGAATCTACGACAACTTCGACGAAGACAACCAACACACTGAACCCTCACCAACCACCCCCCGACACCCGGAAACCAGCGATTGACGACTGGACAGCCCTCACCACCGAAGACAATGAAGTCAATCCACCCAGGGGCCCCCACGGACCCCTGCCCCCACCACATCTTCAACAGAGCCGCCGACACTATCGCACCCATGCTCCGCCACACCATCAACCGGCTCCCTGGCGACCGCCTGCTCCCCGACGACTGGAAACACGCCGAGGTCAACCCCTCCCTAAAGAAACCCTCAGCGGACCCCACCGACCTCAAAAACTACAGACCCATCTCCCTGCTCCCTTCCCAGCGAAAGTCATCGAGAAAGCCATCAACAGCCAACTCGCCACATTCATTGAAGAACACAACATCCTCGACTCCTCCCAATCCGGCTTCAGAAAAACCACAGTACGGAAACCGCCCTCCTCGCCGCAACAGATGACATCCGCACCCTACTGGACAAAGGAGAAACAGTAGCCCTCATCCTCCTCGAGCCTATCAGCGGCGTTCGACACAGTCTCCCACCGCACCCTAATACGCGAGACTCTACGACGCAGGAATCCAGGACAAGGCCCTCGACTGGATCCGCTCCTTCCTCCTTCTCCGGCAGGACGCAGCGCGTCAGACTCCCTCTTTCCTCTCGGACCCCACACTACCACCTGCGGAGTCCCCCATGGCTCCTCCCTCAGCCCGACGCTCTTCAACGTCTACATGGCTCCACTCGCCCCATCGTCAGAACCTACGGACTCAACATCGTGTCATACGCAGATGACACCCAGCTCATCCTCTCTCCTATCCAACGAGCCCAACACCGCCAGACGCAACTTTCGAGAAGACATGGAAGCCGCCGCCAAATGGATGAAAAACAGCTGCCTCACAACTCAAACACCAACAAAACAGAAGTACTCATCATGGGCCCAAACCCCGATGCCTGGAGCGACACCTGGTGGCCCCCCGCCCTGGCAGAAACCCGCCAACCCCCACGGACCACGCACGCAACCTGGGAATCATCCTGGACTCCGAGCTCAAAATGGACCGCCAAATCAACTCTGTCTCGTCCTCCTGCTTCCACACCTCCGCCTCCTTCGTAAGACCTTCAAATGGATCCCCTCGAACACCGAAAGACCGTCACTCACGCCCTGGTCACCAGCAGACTCGACTACGGCAACGCACTCTACGCCGGAATAAACAAAAACCTCACCCGCAAGCTACAGAACATCCAGAACGCCGCTGCAAGACTGGTCCTCAACCTGCCAAAACACTGCCACATCTCCCAGTACCTGCGCACACTCCACTGGCTCCCTGTCGAGGCGAGAATCACCTTCAAGATGCTCACCCACGCACACACAAGGCCCTCCACGGCACCGGACCAGCATACCTGAACAGCCGACTCAAATTCCACGCACCCCAAAGGACCCTGACGATCAGCCCAGCTCTCCTACGCCGGTGGTCCCCGCACCAGAAAGACCAGATCGGGAGGCCGTCTCCTTCTTCTTCCTCGCGCCAAAGCATGGAATGCCCTTCCGCTCCACCTCAGACAGACAACATCGCTCCCAACCTTCGCAAGAAACCTCAAAACCTGGCTCTTCGACAGACCCCTCCTTGATGGATGGAACCTGCACCCTCCCCCCCCCTAGCGCCTTGAGACCCTTACGGGTGAGTAGTCGCGCTTTAACAAACCCCTGATTGATTGATTGATTGAAGCCTGCACTACAACTCCCACCAGGCCCCCTTGTCCCAAAGCTCAGCAGGATGGAGCACTCCACCCCACACCCACAACCATGTGTCAGCCATTGCACTGTTCACCTTCACCTAACAGGTAGGTAGCTATCTTAACAGGTAGGGGTGTTAGTGGTTGGGAAGTCAGCACTACAACTCCCATCAGGCCCTCCTGTCCCACAGCAGAGCAGTATGGAATAGTTCCCCCCCAACCATGTGGCAGCCATTGCATTACTCTCTTCAAACTTACAGGTAGGTAGCCATCTTATGCCCTCTTGTCCCACCCCGAGCAGGATGGAACACTCCCCCATCCAAGAGCCATGTGTAACCTATTCCCTTCCTCTGCTCCACTTCACAGGGAGGTACCCATCTTAACAGGGAGGGGTGTTTGTGGGTGGGAAGCCAGCACTACAACTCCCACCAGGCCCCCTTGTCCCAAAGCTCAGCAGGATGGAACACTCCCCCCCAGCCAGAGGCATGTGTCAGCCATTGCATTGTTCACCTTCACCTAACAGGTAGGTAGCCATCTTAACAGGGAGGGGTGTTTGGGAGTGAAGCCTGCACTACAACTCCCACTCAGGCCCCCTGTCCCACAGCTCAGCAGGATGGTACACCCCCACACCAAGAACCATGTGGTAGCACCCCTCAACTGTGTCACAGAACAGGTAGGTAGACAGTGCATGCACCCTGCCATTCCTCTCAAAGAGCATGGAGCCATGACCACACCAGCCCTCACATGTCATCCAACTTGGCATAGATCCAATAGCCACTTCCAGTGTGCAGACAGCTAAGCGTATGTAACTGTCACAGAAATTAAAGTTTGAACCACAAAGTCACATGTTGAAAAAATTCAGGGCACAATCATGCACAGCACTGAATGCTATGTGTAAGTGCCATGGTGGCAGAGCATGAAGGCCCATATGAACACAAAACATGCATAGTCAGTTGGTAAAAGAAAGTAAAGTACATGATATGACAAAGGTATGCAAAAGATTACAATGGCTAGTTCTTGCTCAGATGTAACGTCTTCCATGCAGAGCAAACCAAAAAGATGCATCACATAAAGTTGATGTGCCGCAAGTCGTTAGCTGACGACATGTCCTTGTAATCACACAATCTGTACGTGGAACATGGTATCTATTTACATGTCACACCATGGACAAGTAATGTAGGTACCTACACATCATGTCATGATGCGCAGTACCTTGCAGCCATACAAAGTGATATCAATGTAAACTGTGTGGTGTATCACATGTAACATCCAAACGTCTAACACCAAGCTATGCGGGTGCACTTTCAATAACCATTTCACCTCTCTTCAACAGGAGATCAACAATTGACTGCTGCAGAAGACAACATTGACCTGCAGAGCCAGTCTCCACCCTCGGAACATAGACTCTCGGATTCAGACTCCATACGTTTCTCGGATGAGGAGCCCGAACCTGGCCCGTCCGGACTTCCAGGGCGCACCACGTCCCAGGCCCCCACTGTCCCCACCACCACCACCTCAGCAACCACGCTGACCCCTGCTGCAACGACCTGTGCGGCCTCAACCACCACCACAACCAGTGCTGCCTGCAACTCTCTCCTTGCCTCAGTGGTTACCAACACCATCACACAATCACACAATCAGAGGAGGGCAGGAGAGTCTGGCGGAAGGCCGAGTGGCAACGCCACAGGTCCGGGACAGCAGGGCAGGTGGGAGGGCAACTGGGGACAAAATCGAGAGGACACTGGGACCGGGCCCTGGCCAACATCGCCAGAGTCCTTGGGGCATACGAACAAACCCAGGGACACACGGGCCAGGTTCTGGAAGAAGTGCGAGTTCGCCTGCTGCTGAGGTCCATGGACACGCGTATGGGCCAAATCATGGACCTCATGGGCCAGCTTGTGGGTGTTCTGAGGGACAGTCATGCGGCCCAAAGGACAGCTCAACCCCCCTCCAGTGGCCCGCAGGATGATACTCCCACCACCTCAGCTGCGGCCACAGAGAGGGGTGAGCTGCAACAGGATGACTCCTCAGACACCGCTGAGCCCGCAGCGGGGTCCCCCCCTGGAATACGCAAAAGGGGCCATCCAAGAAACACCACAGGAGGATCACGTGGCAAAGCACCAGCCAAACGCAAGACAAAGAGCCAGCCATGATGGCACCTCTGTTCACCTTGACATTGACTTTGTTGACTATCCTTACCCACACTGCCATGTTGATGGCAGGTGTCTGTTGGACTGTCACCTCATCAATGTGGTGACTACTCTATTGTCTCGTTTACCATCACTAACAACTCATTAATTCACTTTGCACCATTTTTTGAAACATCACTCGTCTGTCACAAACACTCTTTTTAAATAAACACTCTTTACACACCTATGTCTTTGTGTCAGCTCCATGTTTATCACAGTATGTACAATGTTAACTCAGATTTCAATGTACCAGAAGCTCTGATTGTGACGAGGCATTGAGAGGCTGAAGGGACCTAGAAAGACACAAAAGAACGACATTTACTTGTCAGGTGATGGCATCACAGCCAGTACACAACACTAGTCATCAAGGTACACAAACCAGCACACATTACAATGAGAAACAATATCAACATAGACATCATGTGGCTGGTCATGACTACACTGTGCCACAAACATCAGCCATCAGCACAGAGTCAACAACAGGCAGCAGTCAAAAAGCTCCTCTAGGCATTTTCACTACCATCAAAGACAGCAGACAATGGCACTGTTGTACAATGTCATTCACACTCAAGGGAAGTAGCGGTTGATGAGCTGTTGGCGCAGGTCGACACCTTCCTCCTCTCCACTATCCTCATCACTGGACATGTGTGGGCTTGCAGGGGGGGCATCTGCTGCTCATCATCATCCAGGAGCAGGGGATCTCTTTGCGCAAGGCCAGGTTGTGGAGCATGCAGCATGCAACTACGATCTGACACACCTTCTGGGGAGAGTATAGTGCACCTCTGCTCTTGTCCAGACACCGGAATCTAGACTTCAGAAGACCAAAAGTACGCTCCACCACACGACGTGTCCTCCCATGGGCATCATTGTAGCGGACTTCACCCGGGGTCCTGGGATTCCTCAGTGGGCTCAGCAACCAAGGCCGGCTGGGATATGCAGAGTCACCTAGGTGTGAGATACACAGACCAATTTTGTAATATAACTGTAGCTGAGGACAGCATGTCACACATACAGCACACTACTTGACTCTGCGTACTCACCCACAATCCACGCACGCTCCGGATGCAGATTTGCCATCAGCTGTGGTACGATGCTGTTACGCAGTATGTAGGAGTCATGTGCTGATCCTGGAAATCTGGCACAGACATGGGAGATTATCATATCCGCTTGACATACCACTTGCACATTAATGGAATGGAAATGCTTCCTGTTCCTGTATATGTGCTCACGTGCCTGTGGTGGAACCAGGCCAACATGTGTGCAGTCAATGGCACCAACAACATTAGGGATGTGGGCAAGGTCATAAAAATCACCCTTCACAGCTGCCAATTCATGTCTCCTGGGAAAATGGATGTAGCGGTCCTTGTATGTCATCATAGCGGACAGAACATCACGTAGCACCATGCTGAACATAGGTTGAGACATCCCACCTGCACTGGCCACCGTGTACTGGAACGAACCAGTTGCAAAGAAATGCAGGGCCGCCATCACCTTACATGTTGGTGTCAAAGCAGTCGGATATGTTCTGCGAGGCCTCAGATGGGGCTCCAACTGAGCACATAGGTCTTGAAGGGTAGGTCGATCCAAACGAAATTTACGTATGATGTCCTCATCCTCCATGTCCGCCAGCAATGTGAATGGACAATGCACATTTGGTCGCCTCCTACATAAGATAAAAGGGGACACTTGTCAATTCAATTCCCCTATGAGATGTGTCCAACATCTTACGTTTTGACTGACACAGCACCAACAGTGACTGGCCTGAAACAACAGCTTACAGCACAAGTCACATGCAGAGACACCTTGATCTAAAGTAGTTGTACACGTGTTCAGTATGTACATAGTGAGCACCCCCAAAACAGATTCAGACTATGTGAATGTAAAATGCTATATTCCGACATCTTGTGTCACCAGCCCTGAGAGTAGTTGACACAGCACATGTCTGAAACAGCAACACTGCTGGCTTCTACGTAGCTGCTGTACCTGCCACACCTTCTTGCGTGAGTCGGACAGGGCACACATTAACAACACAATGAGCACAGTGTGTGCATAATGATCAAGTATCAACATGAGTTCAGCAATCTACACAGTGAAATAGGCACATTATGTAGTCAGTCCATCATTACTGTGGGTTGCTTAGCCATCACACACATTGACATGTTTCCATATTTGAGAGTCCAGCACACAACAGATCTGTGTACATGCACAACAACATCATAAGTGATATGTGAGGGAGTACATGCCAATGCATGTAATCCTGTGCACTGACATGGCATGTGTAGTCATCAGTGAGTTAAATGTCACACTAGCATTGAATTTAACTATCTGGTGGCATGATTCAGTGTCTACTGTTCAATTATAAGAACTGGCCATTGCCATTGCTACAGCATGATGTGTACATAGGTGCCGTAAGCGTGCTCCGCCACTGCAATCACGGCCATTGGCACCAATTGAAAAATGCCAATTCGTGGTAGCGACCGCCTGGCCCCTGCGGTGTGACACCGCCAATGCCCATGTCCCTTCAGCCAATGGGAACCGCAATCGCGGTAGTGAAATACACATTTGAAAATCACGGTAGGCGTGCTCCGTTACCACGGGGCCAGTCATTGGGTACAATTGAAAGATGCATGATTGTGGTAGCGACTGCCTGGGCCCTGCGGTGTGACACCGCCAATGCCCATGCCCTTTCAGCCAATGGGAACCGCAATCGCGGTAGTGAAATACACATTTGAAAATCGCGTTAGGTGTGCTCCGCTAACGCGAGGCCGGTCATTGGGTACAATTAAAAGATGCACGATTGTGGTAGCGACCGCCTGGGCCCCGCGATGTGACACCGCCAATGCCCATGCCCTTTTAGCCAATGGGAACCGCAATCGTGGTAGTGAAATACACATTTGAAAATCACGGTAGGTGTGCTCCGCTACCGCGGGGCCAGTCATTGGGTACAATTGAAAGATGCACGATTGCGGGAGCGACCGCCTGGGCCCCGCGGTGTGACACCGCCAATGCCCATGCCCTTTCAGCCAATGGGAACCGCAATCGCGGTAGTGAAATACACATTTGAAAATCGCGGTAGGCGTGCTCCGCTACCGCGGGGCCAGTCATTGGGTACAATTGAAAGATGCACGATTGCGGTAGCGACCGCCTGGGCCCCGCGGTGTGACACCTCCAATGCCCATGCCCTTTCAGCCAATGGGAACCGCAATCGCGGTAGTGAAATACACATTTGAAAATCGCGGTAGGCGTGCTCCAGTACTGCAGGTCCGGTCATTGGTTACATTCGAAAATAGCTGACCTTGAACAACAATTGCAGCAGCTGAGTTTCACTGAAACAACCCCAGGGGGCTATATATGTCTGGGAGAGAGCCACACATTTCCACTCCATCCAGACACTGCTGCCTGACATTCTTCATCCCCAACTGCTGCTGTTCCTGTCTCCTGGACCCAGTGATGGCGAGAACTGAGAACATCAGGGCCCGTCCCTTCACCACAGAGGAGCTGGAGGTCCTGGTGGACGAAGTGCTTTCACAGTATGGGAGGCTATATGGTGCTCCTAATGTTATGGTAAGTGTTTCAGAGTGAAAGTTTGAGAGTGCAAAGAGTGCTCACATGATGTTGCTCTGCTGTAGTATGTGCCTGTGAGTGCAAGTTAATGTGCATGCATCCTCATTTTTGATACACCATGCTCCATACATGGCCTAGTAAATATTGCACTTGAGTTTTTGGGGAGGATGGCTACATGGAAATTTCTACAGCCCTTCTTCAGCAATAACAATACAAACGTTGGTCTGAGACTGGGTAATGTAATTGTGTGATACACTGCCTAGCATGCTGACTTCAGGTAAATGGGGTGTGTAGCCTTATTTCCACAGATCCATGGCTGCATTTAAGGATGGGAGGGACATGCAGTGTTTGTGCAGCCATACAGTAACACTGCTGGTTTGGACAGTGGAAGTCTGAACAAACATTGCCTGTGCTAATGGATGTCATAGTCCATGAGGTTTTCACATGCTCATTTGTGACATTACAAATGTGTTTCGTCCAGAGGGTACTAAAGGATGTGTGTACAATTTTCATATTGCCCCCATGGATATGTATGCATTATGCACAAGATTGAAATGCCTGAGTGTAACACTCTTGGTGGAAATTCACCTATGACACATCAGATTAATGTACTTAGGAAATATCATCCTTCCATTGTTTGCATAATGTGTTGTGACTCGCATGTGTAGGCACTGTTTGCCCTCTCATATTGTACATGCATGTGAATGTTCTGATGGCCCACGTTTAACCTCAGTGTGAGTCCCCCTGGCCTACACAGATACTGCCCAATTTGACAACGACCCTTCAGTAAATGGACCGAGTGAAACATATGTGTTGTCTGCCACTCTATTTCTCAATTAGCTATCTTAGGCCTGAGGATTGCACAAGACAGACCTTGTGAGAAGAGTGTGAGAATGTAAGATCATGTCCCTAAATGTGACCTCCATGACACAGGTAGCCATTCACAGGCCAACGACATTGAGGGGTGTGTAGTGTTGGACACAGTGAGTCTGCCCCGACACATCATTTCCAATGTATTGTATGCCTTGCTCCCTCACATACTGCATCACAGATGAGGGCCTTCTTCACATTGCTTTCTGTGCTGGCATTCTGCATGTGTATGAGATGTCCATGTACTGTGTCCATCATCATACCTGCATACATTTCTATGAGATTACCTGATGCAAATGTACTACGTGTCATGCTGTATGGCCTCTGCTCAACATTTCTGTATTGGTGTGCTATGTTTTTGCATGCTCCTGTACTGACACACAGTGGTACATAACACAGTGTCACTGAAACTTCCTCTTCTTGTCTCCCATGCCTGCAGCTTAAAGTCCACCAGCGTAAGGCCTTATGGAGGGCCATTGCATGCAAGGTGCGGGCTCTGGGTGTCTCCAACCGACGGCACACACACTGTCACAAGAGGTGGGATGACATCTGCCGGCTGAGCAAAAACGTGGCAGAGATGACGCTGGGGATGCTTCCTCGGACTGGAAGGTTGGCGCGCAGGAGCATGACACGCATAATGGCCCGCATCTTGGCAGTGACACAGCCAGAGCTGGATGGACGTTTGAGGGCCCATCAGCAGCAAGTTGGGGTGAGAATTCTGCGAAGGGTGACTTTGGGTGTGAGTGACTGCATGTATCCCAAGCCTAAGCCAGTGCGGAGCTCTGTGATGTTTCTAGTGTGATGCAATGGCTTGTAAGTGGCCTCTGTGTTGAGTGCAGCTGTCATGCATTTTCGCTACATGTACTTTCTCATGTGTTTAATACAATGGCCCTTGACATTGCAAGATGAGATGTGGCCTAATGACATCTGCTGCATTATGGGTGTCATAGACATCACCGGGCAGTGAACAGCAGTATGCATCATCTTAGTGTGCTTTCGTCGATGTGTGCAGTGCCTGATTTGGAAATTGTGAGAACTACACATCTGACACCAATGTGCAATGGTCATTGTGCTTTAAAGCACAACATGGTGGACATCAGTAGCTCATGGCCATTGTAAAGGAACATTTTGGAGTCAGTATCTGTTTTGTTCCCTTAAAGTGACTCCATATGTGACTGAGACAACATGTTGAGATGTATATCTATCTCACCTACAGGCACGTAGGTATGCTTACAGAGATCAGTATGTTAGGTTACAAGGAGGCACGGGCCAGCTATTTGGCTGTGGGAACATCACATGGGTCATTAATGTAAACTATGCATGTTTCCATGCATCTTCTGAGTTTTGCATTAAGGTTGCACATGCAGACTGCACAGGGTGGTGTGCAACATGGGGGTTTCATATTCTAGTTTTGTGCTTTGCTTGCAAATGATGTTTGTGAGTATGGCACTATACTGAACCTACGTCTCTGTCTATTGCAGCATCTACCGAGGGCATGGAAGGACTGGGGACGGACACCAGTGGTAAAGCTTCGGGCACGACTGCTACACATGAGCTCACTGACACTGATGTGACCAGTGCCTCGGAGGGGGACAGGAGTGCCCTTGAAGAATTACGCCCAGAAACACCAACCTCAACATCATCTGACTCCAGCGGTGACTCCTCGATGTTGACGGGCACAGGGAGTGCGAAATCTGCCTCTTCTTCCACCACACATCGTCCAGTGCCCACCCTCCCGGCTACTATCACTAGTGCTGGCCTTGCCCGCAGCCTAGGAAGGGTTGAATGTCCTTCCCCCAGGCACCGCTGCCCCTGCCCCTGTCTCCCCTGCTGCCCTCAATGTGGAGGCGGTGGACCTTTTGCGCCAGCTGTGTGTGGGTCAGACTACTCTCCTGAATGCCTTCCAGGATCATGACAAGAAGCTGGCACAGATAGTTGCCTTCATGGAGGGCATTCATTCTGACGTGGGTGGGCTACACAGAACTGTCCAGTCTTTGTCCTCCACAGTGACAGCAGCCATTCAGCTGTCACAGGCTCCAAGTCCAGCTCCAGTCCCTTCAGCAACCACCCTGCCAGTGGCACCACCTGACGAGAGTGACCACACACCACAGCCCTCAGGCACTAAGTACTCCACACGCAGCACACAACAGCAGCACTCCAAGCGGCCCAGAGCACAGACACCATCCCCAAAATAAAAAACAGACACACAGGATCGCAAAGGCAAAAGCCCTTCACGTGACACTCAGGTGCATCAGGCCAAGAAGCAGGCCTCAAGCTCACATTCATCCAAATCACCCACATCCAAGGACACTCCCATCCCCACACCTGCTCCCAAGGACAAACAAACAGTTGCCCTGCCTGCTGTGCAGCTGGTGACTGCAAAGAGTCAGCACAAACAGCTCTCTAAGGCAGATTCACCCACAACGTCAACTCCCACCCACACCTCTGTGAAGCTGGGACAGGAGAGCATAGTGGGGGGTTCACCTGGACAACAGGGGATGGAGGGGAAAAGGCAAGGCCACCCCAAGCGTACCACCAGATCAAGCAAATCCCCACAGGGAGAGCCACCTGCACCCGATACACTTTTGGTGGAGAGTGAGGCTGTTGTGCCCGCCCCACTTCCCACTCCTGCCAAGACAATTCTTGCCTATCGAATCCCCAAGAAGTGTAGACTCAGCCCTCCACATTCACCCTCACACACTGTGTCTCATGGCAGCATGTCTCCGCCTCCCCGTGCCACCATGCCACCCGGTCCATGCAACCCTCAGGCTCCCACAGCCACTGATGCCTCTACCTCAGCTGGTCCTCTCTCTCCTAGGTTGAGTCCTCCAACTGGTCCCGACAATCAGCCACCTCCCAGTTCAACTGACAGCCAAGTCTGAGGCAATGTCCCCCTCCCAAACCCATCTCTCCCACAGCGGTGCCTGAACTGCCCATTGGTATCCCCGGAGCTGTGGTGATTCCCATGGCAGTGAATGGTGTTACCCATTCCCTGTGCAGTTTCTCATGCACACATGTACATACTTTGAACTCTGGACTGGCCAATGGCCTTGCTGTTTGTCACTTTGGATGCCCATTCCCTGTGCAGTTTCTCATGCACACATGTACATACTTTGAACTCTGGACTGGCCAATGGCCTTGCTGTTTGTCACTTTGGATGCCCATTCCCTGTGCAGTTTCTCATGCACACATGTACATACTTTGAACTTTGGACTGGCCAATGGCCTTGCTGTTTTCTATTTTTGATGCCTATCTGTGTATTATGTAATAAAGACAGTTACTCCTGTTGTCTGCTTTGTCAATGTCCTTGCTAAATAAAAGGTTTTATGTATGGGTATGGTTTCATGTGACACATGCTCTGTATGCCACTTTAACATTGCCAATTGCTTGTTTTACTTTTTCAGAGTTTGCCAGAGGTGACAGGCACTTTAGTTCTTTTTGACTCTGAGGCTTGAGGGTGCAATTATGGTTGTTTGTGATGATCTACTCTTATCCTAATCATTCTATGCTCAGGTTTGCTAAATTGTACACATGTCATGTTAGGATTCAATATCACAACAGAGGTGAATTCTATCCACAGGATTATTTGCGGGCTGGCCAGGGTTCATCATATCTGTGTGATCTTTCTTGATGTGTAAACAGCAGTGTTGATGTGTGGTCATCTTATGTGTGCCTGTCTTCCTAGTCACATGGGTACATTTGAATATGTGAACTTGAATATGCGGTCCGCCCGGGTACGAGTAGGTGTCATTGACGGAGGAGTGCTGAGCCAAGTAAGATCTTTTTTTCCCTAACAGGAACCCTGAAAAACTCCAGTTTTTTTCCTCCAGGCCACGCTATGGGAAATAACTAACCAGTATTTCGCTTTTACCCATGGCCCTTCCCTTGACTCAAATACTTTATATACATTCTTCTAGGGTTACTACAAGCCCCTCCACCCTGGCAGTCCATGAGGCACAGCGTTGCCAAAACAGAAGTATGTTCTTACACATTGTGAACAGTATGTTTATATGTTTGTTTTGTCTTGTAATGTTTGCTCACGAGTGTTTCTTTCTTTTTACCAATGTTTTTAACGATTAACCATGCTTTCTCACAATAGAGTAGTCCGATGTGTTCCAAGGTGTCACATTGGATACAAGCACTAATTCAATAATTTTTACTACTAAGGGCACCGACACAAACTATAGAGGAACGCATTGATTTAAGCACTGCATATGGTTTGGACCTGCCCACGTGAGAGGTGGGCAGGCAATATGTACTAATCTCTTTGTCACTTTATCTCCTTGGACAGATACTACGAGTCTGATTTCAACCATATGTATTTAATTTTGGTGCTCACACATTAGGTGTGCACCTGTTCTTTATTATATTATTTCTTTAGTACAGGATTGTTTTACTCACAGAGTGGTATGCATGGGGCTGGTCCCCATGTGGTCCTGAAGAAGAGGTTTAGGGGACACCTCGAAACATGTCGACTAAATACTAGGGATAGTATACACATAACAGTTACACTTCCTCCCTACTATTAACCCCTTTTTATCCATACCAACTAGGAGCAGTAATACATTAATCGCTGAGTAGCTAGGTATTTTTAGCATCACCATCACCACTCCCCCCAACACTACACTACACATTTTTTCACAAAAAGTGCTCCTACGTAGTTCCGCAAGTTGCAGCACGACCAAGACAGTAGATGTCTGGGATGGCCCCAATGATGAAGCATGTCACCTAGGGGCAACCCTTGGTGAGTGAGGGGACTCAAGAAGAGAATTTTCTCTTCCTAGATTCGGGGCGTTGTTTCGCACATTTAGGGGAAGCCCTTCCCTTTGGTTAGGTTCTCAGATCTGTCATTTACAGATTCGTTAATAACTATGATCTACTCTTATCCTAATCATTCTATGCTCAGGTTTGCTAAATTGTACACATGTCATGTTAGGATGCAATATCACAACAGAGGGGAATTCTATCCACAGGATTACTTGCGGGCTGCCCAGGGTTCATCATATCTGTGTGATCTTTCTTGATGTGTGAACAGCAGTGTTGATGTGTGGTCATCTTATGTGTGCCTGTCTTCCTAGTCACATGGGTACATTTGAATATGTGAACTTGAGTGGTCATACAGTGTGAATGGGCTGTCATTGTCAGTAGTGTTGATGTGTGTGTGCCCCTGCAATGCCAACTGCACACATGTATGATCCAGGTAATGAGTGCCTGTTTGTTCAAATTGTCAGCCATGTGCTTCAGATTGCGGGCACATGTAGGAGTTGTAGGTTGGGCACTGTGCAGTGTGTTGGTGTGTCCTTGCACTCCTGGGGGACACCTACTTGATGTTGCTGCCAGTTGTGAGTATGCAGAGTGTGTGACTGCCAAGTCTGTGTTGAGTTTTGTTGATCAGCCATGTGTGTTGTTACTGTTTGGGCTCACTGTGCAGACCTGCTCAGCCACACTGACATTATTTGTGAGTTTTCTCATGCATTGCTGTCACTTGACCCATTTTTTGCTCCAGTATGGTATGTGGAGTCATGACATCCCCTATATGTGCTTCTGATGCCTACACATTGTGAGTAACTCCTCTATGTGTTTGTGTACTGTACACTCCTCACCTGTCCACTACTGAAGTACACACCACTTCAATCTCATGTCTTCCACCCCATGGCTTGCCAGTGTGTGAGCCTCCCCACCACTTCATAGTGTGACACTATACAGTGGGAGGCTGATCTGTGTACAGGACCAATGTGCCACTCAGGACAGTTTCACAATTAGTTATGTGTTATTTTCTTCTACTATTTTGCAGTCATGGTTGCTCATGTGCAGTGCATATGTTTGAACAGCACAGTCCTCTAGTCATGTTGTTTGCATCTGGGTTTCCCTGAGTTGTGCATCTGTGGGTGATGGGTAAGCTGTAAGTGTGTTTGCTGAGGTACTGCTACCCTTCCTGAGTGTGATGTTATGTTTGTGCTGTGATGATTTGTCTTGTGGGAGTTCATGGTGTGGCACTCAGATATGTGTGCTACTGGTTTGGTTGGTGTGCACACACTGCTTGGTGACTGGGGGTGAATGTTTGCCAATGTGCAGCATTCCGTCCATCATCTTGTGTGTTTGCATTTCGCCCTAAGTGGGAAGGGTATGCCCAGACGTGGGTCCCGTGCTCACTACGCCACTGGAGTCAAGCTATCCTGGCTGATGAAGGCTGATAGCCTGAAAACCGGTCCTAGGATGCTTGATTCCAGTCCAGGGAAGACATGGCTTGGCAGTTCGGTCTGGACTGTTCCCATGAGGCACAGGGTCAAGACTGATTTGCATATGGCTATGTCTGAACTGGGGTGGCGTGGTGAAGCAAAATAACGATGGATTAAACCCAGATCTGTGACTGGGGTGAATGTTTGCCAATGTGCAGCATTCCGTCCATCATCTTGTGTGTTTTGCATTTTGCCCTAAGTGGGAAGGGTATGCCCAGACGTGGCTCCCGTGCTCACTACGCCACTGGAGTCAAGCTATCCTGGCTGATGAAGGCTGATAGCCTGAAACCGGTCCTAGGATGCTTGATTCCGGTCCAGGGAAGACATGGCTTGGCAGTTCGGTCTGGACTGTTCCCATGAGGCACAGGGTCAAGACTGATTTGCATATGGCTATGTCTGAACTGGGGTGGCGTGGTGAAGCAAAATAACGATGGATTAAACCCAGATCTGTGACTGGGGGTGAATGTTTGCCAATGTGCAGCATTCCGTCCATCATCTTGTGTGTTGTGCATGCAGTGCTGTCAGTGTATGTTGCCTTGTACTTGCCTGGTGTGCATCCCCCTGATGTCCAGCTGAGTTTGCAATGTGATGGATTGGTATGTGCATCTGTTGTGTTTTTGTTGTGGATGTATGCAGTGTTTGGCCTGTGTTGGCTCTTTCTACTGACAGATGCTATGTGTGTGTGATGGTCTATTTGCATGGCATTGTGTGTGAGTAGTTTGTGCATTGTGATATATTCAGATGTGTGTTGCAAGTGTAGTGTGCATTACTTGTGTGTCTGTCACATGCAGCAAGGTGGATTCTTATTCATGAGCTTGTTTTGAGTGCACAATGGTAGTTTGTCCTCCTATTTTTGGCCTGTCACTTGTCAGGATTGTGCATGTGCATGCTTATGGTACACTATGACACCATGTTCACTTGATGACTGGTGTGGTGTCTCTGTCTGTGTTAGCTGATTTGTCCCATTGATCCAAGTTAGTGTTCATGATTGGCTTTTGATGATGCAATTCTTGTTTGTGTTAGGGTATGGTGTCTGTGCACTGGTCCAGAGTGACAATGTTGTGTATTCCTGTTCTGTCTAGGGTCACATTGCCTTTCCACTGTTTGGCTGCACATGTCTGGGCTTGTTGGACTTCTGTGGATGTTGTTTGTGAGCATTGTGTTTGGCTATTGTTTTTGTGTCAGCATTGGTTCAGGCATCCCTGAGTTTGAGTATGATATTTGTGGATGCACCACAGGGAGTGTGAATGGTTGTCAGTGAACTCACAGAACATCATTTGCACCATTATGTGTGTTTCTCACAGGTGTTGAGTGTTGCAGGTGTGAGGTGGATAGAGGAGGGGTATGTGTGAAGGTCCTACTTGTGTTTGACAGTCAGGGAGTGTGACAATGAGCCGTGTGTGTTGTGCTGATGACATTCACATGTCAAGTAAGTTGACATAGATGTGTGGCTGGTCACTGTATGACTTCAGACACTTCCTATCATTCCTGTGCCTATTCATGGCTTGCCTTGATGTATCCCTGAGTTGTTGCACAGAGGTCACTTTGGTTAATTTCACTCACTGTGCCACCCATGTCTGATTTGATGGCCTAAGGGTGGTGTGATATGTTCCTTCTCTTGCATGTGATGTGCACATGCTATGTGGCTTGCTCCATGGTTTTCCAGCACTGTCCACTTCACTTTTGGCTGGCCCATTTATTGTCCTCCATTGCTGCTGACCTATGGTATGAGTATGTGGCTGGGTGTCAGTGTGGGGTGTTTCTGAGTGACTTGACAGGCAGTGTGAACAGTTCAGTGGATGTTCATATTAACCCTGGGCGTAGTTCGCGTAGTCTTGCTACGCGAAGCTGTTAAAGCGCTACGCGAGCTACGCGAGCGTGCGTAGCTGCTTGTCGCGCCCGTTCGCGATGCATTTTTCTTCGGGAACGCGTTGTGCGTGTTCGGGACGCTGTTTGCATGCTCGGGGATAGTATCTCGCGAACTTGCCCATGCGGTCGCCTATGGGCGCGGCCATCTTGTTTTTCACTTGTCCCGCCCGTTCGCGATGCCTTATTTCCTGTCGCGTAT
This sequence comes from Calotriton arnoldi, assembly GCA_963921515.1. Taxonomy (NCBI): domain Eukaryota; kingdom Metazoa; phylum Chordata; class Amphibia; order Caudata; family Salamandridae; genus Calotriton; species Calotriton arnoldi. Next base: position 165,009 of record CAWUFW010018524.1, read on the forward strand.
AGCGTGCTCGCGATGCGCATTTCATGTTCGGGAACGTGTTGTACGTGTTCGCGATGCTTTTTGCGTGCTCGGGGGGAAATATCGCGCAAACTTACCCACGCGGTCGCGATGGGCGCGGCCATCTTGTTTTTCACTCTATGCTATGGTTCTGGGCCTGCTTTTCTATCCTCCCTCAATCTTTGCAATCCTTAGTTTTTTACACTGTTTTTCAATTTTTTTTATTTATTATCTATCTCTCTCTGTCCCTCAGTCTATATTTTGCATTTATTTCTACTTTTACTGTGTTTTTTTTACTTTTCTACTGTTTTATATTACTTCCTTCTTTAAGCTCCTACTTCTTCCCCTAACTTTATTTTTTCCTTCTAACTTTTCTTTTCCGCCTCTCACACACCCCAGAACCATGGCGAAGGGTAGCACTACCGGCTCCAAGGGCAAGGCGCGTGCGCCCAAGAGCCGCCTGCCTTGCGGCAGACTGCGCCCAGCAGGGGTGCAAGCCCGGCAGCTTTTTTGCGAGGCGGAGGTGGCCGCCCTTGTTTTTTTTGTGCAGCGCCACCTCCCCTTGACCTTGGCAGCAGGCGGCAGGCCAGGCTCCGGGTACCCTACCCAGGAGCGACACCGACGGCGGGCGAAGGTGCGCCGGGCAGTGTTTCGCTGCTCAGGGGTCCGGCGCACCCATAACCAGCTGGCCCACCAGTGGTCAGACATCCTGGACCGGGAGCAGGACCTGTTGGACCTGCTAGGTGTCGAGGTCGTGGGGCTTGGTGAGTAGCTAATATTTAGTAGTATAAGTATTGTGTATAATTTTTTTACGAATAACAAGAATACTGCTGCTTACATTGCAGGTAAATTTTGTTTCAAAAATCTTCTGTGATTGTAGGACACAGGTGCTCGGCGCTACTCTTACTTGTTTTGCAACTTTGCGCTCGCTTGGGCGGATTATTATGTAAGAGTTTACTTTAGAGAACTTAAGTTAGGTAATGCTATTGCTAGAGAGACTCTAGTCCTTCCTTTGTCCTCCTGTCAAATACTGGTGGATGGATTGATACTAGGTTTAGTTAGTATTAGTTGATAATTTTTTAGCGGTCTGCGTGACGCATCCTCTGTCACTGAGTGCTGCTTACCCCAGTCCTTAGTAGAACCTTTTGTAGTTTGTTTAGTGAGTGGTAGGCTTAGCAGTGTCGGTCAGTAGCAGAACATCAGACACGCAACCAACCAACAATTTGGTGTATGCACAAATTTATGCATGTGTCCTCCATCTCATCTATGCATTTTTGAGGGCTAAAACAAATGGAAATGCAGACTTATTGAACAATTGGCCCGTCTGGAATAGGTGGGTGGTACTTAGGCTTAGTTAGTATTCTGGATTCGAATCAATCAGAATGGAACACTGGATTAGTGTTCATAATTAAGTAGACGGGCCGTGAATCTCGCAAGCCAGTAGTCGATCTGATTAGATAGGTCAATTTTATTGCAATTATTGTTTCCTAAAATGTTTTTTGAGCGTTTTTTTAAATAATTTATTTGTTTTACAGCAATCATTAATGTTTGTCTCTTTCTTTATTATATCTTACATGATCACTGATCAGCAGCACCCAGGGGCAAGAAGACGGGGTCCGAGTCGGCGGGACAACCAGAGGACCGCTCCTCTACCGAGGGCCCTGCTGCTGGCCCCAGTAAGTCCTCCAGTGGTTAATATTAACAATTATATTTCCCTAACTTTTACTGCACCTTATTGTTTCCGAACTATTAATTCTGGTTCCACTTCCTAATTCTATTTTTTACAAAAGCTTCTTTGATCTTGACTTCTGGTTATCCCTGCCTCTAAGTTCTAACTGCCTCTGCTATGACTCTCTGTACTACTACTACTATAAGTCTGTCTGTAGCTAAGCTTGCCCAGTTTGCCACTCTTTATTTTACGGTTTTGAATAAAACTCAGATTGACCAATAGCTCTAGCCACTGAGTCCAGTCCTTTGGGTTGTCCTCTTCTAGTCTTCTTAATCTTGAGGCTTTGACAATTACCACCAACAAAATGCCCAACCAGATATTTGACTATTTTTGATAGGATATAGTACATACTACTACTGTTGTGGGGATTCTGCACAGCCACATACAGAACTATTCACAAGAAAATAGGATGTTGGTGATGGGAGGTTGGACCTTCCTCACACCTCAGTCAGAAGTGAACCCACAATCCCCTGACCGACTAGCTATAGTGTCTCATTAGGTCCCCGAACCCTCACCGGAAGATACCCAATGATTACACAACCCAGAACATAACACCCTTTCGCTCACTCACTCGTGTAAGTCCACCACCACACCACATACCACAGAGTCTATGTGTCAGTTCAAAAGGTTTATTTTCAACTAACAAGCTCTGTACGTTGTTCTATAAAATTCAGTGTACTACAGCCAGCTCCAACAGCAAAATGCATAAGATTAAAACAATAAACATTGTTACAAGTGCATGATAGAAGACAAAAGATCTGTGCGAATTCTGGGAGACCCCTCACCGTAGAACGTAGAAGTACTGGTTACATGCATCATAAGCTCTGCAAATCTCTGGTTCGTAGAAGGGAATCTTCTGCCTGTTATGAGAAAAATGGTGCGCGTTAGATAGTATAATGCAAGCATTTCTCAGTCATGCCAAAAAGTGTAACATGTTACTTATGGCTAAGCAATACGGACTAACCGAACTCCATAACAAAGTGGCTTGTTTTTCAACCTCTTGTACGCAACGCTCAGACAGTAGCTGTATGAGCTCATGTGGGCTCAAAGGCGTCTTACTGCACAACAAGCTGCGAGATAACATGCGCAAAAGACATGAAGCGAAAATGGTTGCATGGCTCAGGCTAACTTTGCGTAGAGCAGACTATAATAATGACCCTAGGGACCATAACACTACTAGTGTCTACTGACTCTACTCTAGTACCCGATTTGGACTAGTGATGTATGTTGTATATGTATGTATTAACTTTTTTTTCAATCTTGCTAGTGAAAACGAATAAATAGGGGGAGGTGTACAGGCATCTAAAAATGTGTAATGTTTTTTCTAGGCGTACTACCGACCACCAGTGCCGGCGGGGCAAGCGGCGATGGCGATGCGGCCATTCCGGAGGGGGCAGGAGATGCGGCACCTGCAGGAGATACAGGGGTGAGCCAGCAGCAGTGGCGGGCGGTGGTAAGTTATATTCATTACTTATTGACATTACACTAGCTGGAAGGGTGTTCACTTCACTCACTGTACTGTTGAGATTTATTAAGTATGAAGTTGTAGTGAACATTATACAACGGTTGAAGAAGACACCCTTTACTTAGCATTAGCAATGCATTAGCAATAGCATTAGCAGCGTGAGCTGAGTAACCAATGGCCTCTTCTATCTGACTCCAACTCAGCTGTGAAAGTTTTATGGAGAAGACTAAAAGTCAGATCAGATGACCTTGAAGGATGTGTTGAACAAAAGGGAAAGAAGGGTGGAAGGAGGAAGGACGGGCGAGATGTAATATGACTGGCAGAGAAGGATACGTTGGAAGCATGCATAGGTGGCTGATAGGAATCAGATGCATGTGTTGTTGAAGGATGGGTGGAAGGTGAAAGAAGATGCCTGCCTGGGTGGGCGACACAGTATGGGTGGATACTGGGGATAGCAAGAATCATCAGCGGTGTTTGGGTGAAACTCAAAGCCAAGGCAAGCAAGGAAGGAGTGGACGCATGGGTGGTTGTTGGTGAAACAAACTAAGGTTTGTGGAGAGATTAAGAAGAATGATAGACATTTACTTGGAATGGATGGATGCCTGTATGTATTCATCATAAACAGCATAGGTGGAGACTGTCACTGGATGCAGAGTCTTAGTTTGAAGAGAATGTAAAAGAAACCGTGCCAGAGTAGCAAAGCCGAGGGGAATACAAGTTGCATTTTCAGAATACAGTTGACTCACAGTAGTTTGCAAGCACATCATATATATATATATTGTGTATAGTTAGTTATTAAGCGCCTTCCTCCGACTCCGAGGACCACTCCCTACCTATGTTAATTTATTTTCGACTGTGTCAGCCAGCCTGCAAAGGGTGGCCTATCTGTTGGTTACACAATCAATCAAAACAAAGTACCTTATGCAGTAGCGGTCGGTGGTGGGAGTGCTGCCGGGCGGTGATGTGGGGAGGGGCAGGGTGGGGGGTAGTAAACTATGGATTACGGCCAAATACAGGTAAGTAAACATAAAAATAAATAAAGCGAATTTCATTGTGCGCACTGCACTGCCAAATGCGATGCAGTGCGCGCAACGAAATTAGTTTTATTTATTTATATGTTTACTTACCTGTAATTGGCCGTAATCCATAGTTTACTACCCCCCACCCTGCCCCTCGCCCTCCCCACGTCACCGCCCGGCAGCACTCCCACCACTGACCGCTACTGACCTTATCTCGTTGTCCCGTATATAAGCAATGATCATTAGATCAGATATATAATCTGCCTTTTTGTAGTAGCCAGGGCAGGGTGAAAGTGAAATTGAGCAATTGCCCTTCATGTAACAGAGAGAGTATGGCCAGTGCCACCCATAATAGAAAAATACGAGCTTCCCCACCTGCAGACAGTAGTAAATAAAACTAACGTGAGTCTGCGTCATGACTCGTATGTTTGTCTTGGGTGCAAGCTTAGCTGACTGAGCTGGCATGCCGGCTACAACCAGGTTATGTAATTTCGCTAAACTAGAGATAAGAAGAAGACTGGTGTACTGTGTACTGGAGTCCATAGTGCTAGTATAATGCCTGAAACTCTCACAAATGTTAGAGGCCGAGGAAGTGGGAGGATAGATTATTACCACAAATGTTATGTACTGTGCTTGCTAGTGCTACTGTGCCACTATGTGTTGAATTAATTTTGTGTTACTGTTTTGCTAAGAGTATTGGTTACAACAATATTCTTTTTTTCTTGATATAGATCCTCCTTCCCAAGAAAAACCATCACGGAAGGAGTTGGCAGCCAGGGCCCGGCGCCGGAAACTGGAAGCCATCTGCCAAGAGTACCGGTGGCTGGTGGCTCAGGCGGAGGAGGAGGAGGAGGCGGCAGCAGCTGCAGCCTCCTCCAATGCCCCGGCCCCAGCCAGGCCCCACCTCCAGTGGTACGGCGCCGCGGTCAGGCAGCCGCCCGCCGCCGCAATTCCTTAACATCCAGCACTGCTGCCCCCCACCCTGGATGCCACTGCAGGGCATTTCGCCGCCAGATGCTCCTCCGGATTTCACGCCTAGAGGAGCAACTAGAGGAGCGGGTCAAGATCCTCGTGGACAAACACCTGAAAGCCCGCCGAATCTAAGAACTATCTAGGACCCCGTTGGATTGCCCCTTTCTTATTCCTTTTGTTGGTGGGTGGGAATTGGGCATTGGGATTTATGGACATTGTTTGGACTTTTTCGTTTTGGACATTGGTTGGGGTTAGGAGAGAGGTGGGTCAGGTGTGGGATAGTTTATTTTTGTTAGGGTAATAAATTATATTTATACTTAAACATACGATGTTAATGTTTTTGGGGGGTTACTGTTTTACGAATTTACGTCACATGGTTTCCTTGCTGCTGCAGGGCCGCAGCCAGTGTTTGATTGAAATAATCTGCCGATTATGTAACACACAAACAGATAGATGCGGTACCCCTCACTGAGTTATTTGTCCTACTAGTACTGTCAGTCTCTCCTCCTAGTCCATTATACCTCCCACCAAACTTATCTTACCTGTGATTGATGATGATTAAGTTTGGCACAGCGATGGCTCCATGGTTTCCCAAGAGAATGGAGAAGATGCCATGGTTGTGGTGGTAGTAGTAGACACTGGCAGTAGCATTTGCAAAAAAAATAAAAAAGAGACAGTCACTTGCCTGAGAGAGACTGTGGGAGGAGTAGTAGAACGAAGTAAAGTACAGTACAGAAGAAGACTGCCAAACAAACAATATTGCAACTGCTAAAGTAAAATAAAACATAATGGCAGCCTAGTACAAGAAGTTACAGACTGTAGTTGTGTCGAGTGAGTCACTTAACACAATCGTAATTCATAACCTTTACTGCTGTGTGGTAGGATGTTGATGATGAATCCAATCAATGCCGGCAATTAATTATGATGTATTAGGTCCCTTTGGAAAAAAATTGGCTTGCACATAGACTGAGCATGGGTGGGCAAGCAGAAGAAGATCCTCGCCCTGCCTTGACATTGAATTAGTGTTGCTTTCACCACATCTGCCCCAGCAAGCGTGTGATCAATTGGTGTACATTTAATGTAGTCACATCACACCTCAATATAAATCACAGCCCGGGGGAAGAGGGTTAGGGTTTGATGAATGGCTGGGAAGGGGGTTTGGGGAAAGGTTTGACAAAGAAAAACAGTACGCATGGACACAACAAAAGCAAAGCACAATCTTGGCAGACGACCATGATCTTATCCAATAAATCTATAAAGGAGAAAAAGGAAATGCATGCATGATGATGAAGATAACTTGATGGTTAATGAGTAGTACTTACTAACTACTACTAGACAATTAGACAGTACAGGGCAGCAATATATTCTATGCAATTTGCCTTGCCTGTATGCCCTCAGAGAGACCCAAATTACATGTTGTACAGGGCTTACTTTTAAAGATAGCAAAGAAAATTAAAAAATAGTTGTAGGGATCAATTAGCAAACAAGCAACAACACAACACACAGTCGTAATGATTGAAGAGAAAAAAGGAATCAAATTAATTAAAAGACGAATGATGAATGATACTAAAGTTACTGTATTATCCTGGTCAAATTGTGGAGTTGAATCTCGTCATTCCTCTTGGTCCTATCTTCCATGGACGCTACGCACATCAATCTTGGGTGCCACTGCCTGCCTGATGCAGATTGGTAAGGTAAGTGTGAGTTATTTCTCCCAGTATAGCACAGGGTAAAGGCCGGCCTGTAAGTGTAGATGGAAAAACAAAAGGGGTATTGAAAAATCAATGAATAAAAAAAAGCATCAATTACGTGGAGTCCAAGAAGAGAAGAGAGAACACTTTCAGACTGAGGCGGCTTGGATACATCGTGTCTATTCTGTTTACAGCATTAAGCTACAACAACAACAGGACAGAACAGGCCCACGGCACCAGGCCGTGACCTAACCTCCATTTACCTTAAATTTTGACAGAGCCCGACAAAAGGCATATACAGCAACCTAGCATTTTCAAAATTAAGTGACTAAATCAATGCGCCGCTGTCAGTCATACCACTACACTCGACTCCACCACTACATGGACATGTAGGTCTGCTGTGTTTCTTGTTGAATTGTTGTGTTTACCTTTTATGCCACTTCATGAAATGCAGTTATTCCATCAATCATCTCCGATCCAACTGACTGACTGCGTGCAAAGGTAGTATGGTCATCATCATGGTGTGGTACGTGTTGTCCAACTCCAACTCAGTCTGTAGTGACTCCGATTAAGTCCATATTCCATATTTAAAAATTGCAACGGATATTGGCCTGCACCTGCAGTAGTAGGAGTACAATTTGGCTATTAAACAACAAGAAGGGAAACATTGACTGTCACTTGAGTCACTTTCACTTTGTAGATTAACTAGTAGAGTTCGACTTCATGCACAACATCAACACAACAAACAACAGCAATCACTCAGAGTCAGCAAGCATCCAATGCATGCCATCATTACCTGTCTTGCTCTTCTCTTTGGCTGTCAGATCATCAGATGCCTAGTTCTGACAGGTGTGTGTTTTTTTTAACGAGGCAGTGGCCTCATTATTACTCCACATTCATTTTGAGTGTTGGCAGTCGCTGTTTCGGTTTTCGTCTTATTCATCTGTGGCACTTTGTTGCAGTTTAAGTTGGTTCACATGGTCAGCGCTGTGATGGGCCGTGGCCTGGGTAGCGGTCATTGCTGGTCAATTGAATTTGCAGAAATGTCAGCAAGTTTCTTCGAAGAGTCTTGTCTTTCTCTGCCAAGTACCTTCTGTCCTGACAGTGATGAGCTTTGGATGCCTGCCAAGGCTGTAGCCTTCTGACAGTGATGAGTTTACTTTTGGATGCCTGCCCAAGTTCTGACAGTGAAGAGTTGTGGATGCCTGCAGAGGCGATAGCCTTCGGACAGTGATGAGTTTCGGCTCGGAAACAAAACGGAGGATAGCTATAGTCACGTTTCACTTCTTATGGAGGGACTGTTAGAGGCAACATTTCTTGTACTCCAATGTCTGGCTTGATGGAAATGTAATTAGGGCAAGTCAGGAAGATGGAGCAGGACTCTGAGGAGTGGACAGTTAAATGCACAGACGTGCAACTCCAATAGGGAAATAAAAAGAGAAGACGGTGGTGATGGATTTGTTGTGATTTGATTTGAACCAGAAAGACAGATACACAGACAAATAAAGGAAGGAAGAAAGTAACAATTTGAAAGCCTAGTTGTCAGGGAAGAGGAGCTCATCCTCAAACTCTGGTGGTTCGGACAGAAGTAGGTCCTGTAACCCACTACTTATATCATCGAAGACGCTCTCCTCTTCCTGCTGTGATTCACGTATTTTGTAATCCGGTGGTATAAAGTGCTGATTCATTTTGATCATGGTTAACCTCTCCACGCTTTTGGGCGAGAGACTGGTCCTTTTCAAAGTTACAATGGCACCAGCAGCACTGAAAACACGCTCAGAAGAGACACTTGCGACAGGGGAGTCCAGATACTTTATCGCCAGCCTGCTTAGCACTGTCCATTGGCTTCTTTTCCCATACCAATACACCAATGGGTTTCGATCCATGAAGACCTCTGTTTGGTGATCCAGATAGGCCTGGACCGTCCGCTCAATGCTCAGGGGTGCTCCGATGTGCTCGGCCTGTTTTGCCTTTGCATCAGCACTGGACTTACCATACCCCTGCCGTAGAAACCAATCAGTTGCCGATTGTACTGTGGATGATCCTGTTCTTGCTGTTGTTGATGTTATTGGTAGTGTTGGTGTCGGTGACTGCTGGGAGGCAAACGTACTGCCCTCAGGCTCCGAGTAGAACTTGACTCTGGATGCCCTGTAGTACTTGTTATGGCCTGGGGCGGGGGGCCTGTAATTACCAGACGTTCGTTTTCAAAGTCAATGGCTAGCTGAGCTATCGAAGTTTTGTACTTGGCAACATCCACTTCTGAAAAAGGAATTACTGCCTTACTGTTCAGAAATACTTTGTACCGTGGATCCAAAATTGTGGCAGTAATGTAATGTGGATCTGACGCAATTTTATTTTGAATCCTTGTATTTTCAGATAAGCGAACGGCTAAGGACTCCGCCAAATGATATGCGTCTTGTTTGTCATCCACACCTGCGTATGTTTCAGACACCTCCTTCAGCTGTTGCTCTAACATGTGCAACAATGGGATAGCTTGGCCCATAGTACAGTCCTCCCTGCTGACTTCACGTGTGAAGATCTCAAAAGGAAGTAGCATCTCTGTCAGGCATTTAACGAGGTCCCATTGACCCATCTCAACGGTCATGCCTCTCACAGTAAGATCCCCTAATCTTTGCATGACATAAGCATTGAGTGGTATGTACTGCTCAAACAGACGATCAAGCATGTAATAAGTTGAGTTCCAACATGTTGGCACCTCCTGGATGAGTGCTTTGACTGGCATTTTATGCTCACGTTGAATGACCCTCAGCTGCTTCCAGGCTTTAAAAGAATGGCTGAAATGTGTGCATATTCTTCTGCAGTTGGCCAGTAAGTTGCTGACTTTGTATTCATTTTTCAGAAAGTCTTGAACAACAATGTTAATGCAGTGTGCCAAACACGGGACCCTGAAATAGCGACCATCTTTCATGGCCCTAACTACATTACTGCCATTGTCCGTGGCAACAAAACCAATGTTAAGCCCTCTTGGGCGCAGACACTCAAAGACCTTGCTGTTAAACTCTTCCAAAATGTTTGCAGCATTATGAGATTTCTCCATGGCAAACATGGCTACAGTTGCATGTTTGCGAGTGGCATGAAAAATCTCAGCAGCGTCAACACCAGCAGATATCTGTTCTCTAACCCCCGCTAAAGAGATCCAGTGTGCAGTGATGCACATGTAATCAGTGGCTTGGCAACTGGTCCACATGTCTGTTGTCAGGTGGATACTCTGAACAGCACCCTGCTTCAAGGCTTTTCCAAGCAATTCCAGCACGTCGTGATGTAGTGCTGGAGCAGCAACTCTGGCAAAATAGTAGCGGCTGGGAACATGCCATTTTGGGCAGATGGCTGTTACAAATTCCAGAAAACCCACCCCTTCAACAAAAGAAAAAGGGAGAAGGTCCAGTGCTAACATTTTAGCCAGCTTCGCATTGTACAAACGTGCTATTGGGTGGTTGTGTTCGTACTGCCCCTCCCCCCAAACATGCTGATAATGGTAGGCTGCATGGTTTTCCTTTCTCTTAGGCTCAGCAACGCACTTTTTTTCATTGCGGTACTCCTTGCTGTCTCAGGCTGACTCTTACTCTTGTGCCACTGAGATGTTGCTGAAGATGTGGGCGACGATAACACTGCACTGCTGGGGACAGGGCTACTTTGTGTACCACTACCAGAGAGAATGTCTCCCTGTCCTTCCTCTTCCACCGTGATCGGATCTTCTACTCGTTTATCCCCACCAAGACCAATGGTTGCAGTTTCTATGCCGCGAAGGTGGTCCTCCCAGCTGATCAAGTGGTGTTTTTTCAGATGGGTTATTTGGCCTCCGGTACCATAGCTTGTACCAAGCTTACCCCGACTATCAGAGGTATTACAAATGGAGCATATAGCAATGTTCTCCTCCTTTTCGCTAACCGTAAAGAAGTCCCAAACTGGGGAGCTTAACTTTTGCCTCCTGCTGGAGGTGCCACTTCCAATGCCGTATGAACTGGAGGGTGTGGGTTGAATTTGACTCTGTGCTGTACCACTACCTACTTCTACTGAGGTGGTGGTTGTGCTGGATGTAGGTCGCTGCCGGGCCTTTGCTAATGCAAATATGGAAGCTGTAGGTCGTGTTGTTGTTACCTGTGTTGGAGGTATGCGTGCTACATCCCTCGCAGCGATTTTGGATAGGGTAATAATGTTGGTCTCCATCTCCTCGGGGCCGGGAGTGATGTTCGTGATGACTGGCTCATCATCATCATCCTGCTGTTCTACATCGACCTCCATAAGTGTAAGGCTTTCTGGAACCTTCCTTTTCCCTAGCCTGGTCTTGGGACATGTCTCCCTCTCAGACTCAGTTTGTGGCTTCCAAGTGGCATCTAGATCATCAGAAGGGGGCTTGGCGAAGAACTTGATGGACTAACCCTCCTTTTCCTTGCTGGGGATTTGGAAGACAATGGATCTTCTGAATGAGTGGCTTCCTCTTCTTCTACCTCTGCATGAGGCTCAATTTCCTGAACTGCCCCTACTTCGGGAGAAACAACAACTATTATTGCAGGCGGTGGTTGCGGCTGTTGTTGTTGACCACTTATCTGCTGTGTTTCCTCCTGCGTTGATTGGGTACTACTTTGAGATAGCGATAAGTTTATCTCAGGCTCAGCATCACTGGTTTCCACCATTAGGCTGGCTACCTCTTCCACACTCATGTGCTTGGGCCTGGGTTGGTGGGTTGGGCCCACTGATGCGGAGGTGCTGCCCCCAGCTTGCCCCCGGACACCGCTGCTGCAGGCGTAATTTTTGTTTCCCAAAAAGGTATTGGGCGGCACACCAGACTTAAGTGTCACTTCCTTCTTCTGTTCCTTCTTCTCAATAGCAACTTTCTTGGTACTGGAGGACCTGGTACCTGCTTTCTTTGGGCCCATCTTCTTCAGATGTCAGCAGCACTCAGTTGCACAAGTTGCAGAGAAGTCTGGTCAGGTCACACGTCACGTCGTGTACAGCAGCAGGACGTCTGTCTGGCAGTACAACGGACAATGATGTCACACCTCCTCCTCAGTCTTTTGTGCACCTAAAAGCAAAAAAGCCAGAAGAACATCAGTCAAACGATAGCACAAATCAAACTAATATAATATATAACTTAGTGTGTGGTTGTCTCAATTATTAAATTTTAGAAACTCAGTGAACAACAACAGTGTAGCCATTTATGAGACTTTGACAACAAGGCCATGGCTTTCCTGGTGTACTGTGTACACTCAGGAAGAATAAGAATAGCAAAGAACAAAAACAAAAATGTAGTGGAGCCTGTTTGGCCTAAATTTGTGCATCACGTGGGATGGATGCAGCATCAGGGAGCTGCAGTTGGCAATGGGGATGGATTTGGAAGCAGTAAGACAAGAGGAACAATGGAAAGACACGAAGGCCTATGTGGCAAAAACAACACACTACTAACAACCACCACAAACTTGCCCCCAGCCACATGGTCACTCACAGGCACAAGGCATGGCAAACAATGAACTCAAGCAGGCCTATATGGCCAGACAAAGGATACCTGATAAACAACACACACAGCTTTAATGCAAAAACTAAAATCCACATGGCTAAAAACAGGTTGGAAAGTTACACAACAACCACAACAACAACACATACACACGCAAAAAAAGCATTTATTTAACACACCCAAAAAGTGAAATAGACCCCCCAAAAAAAAACACATTTTGCAATTCAATCCAATGCCATCCATGCCCTAAATGATGTTTAAATTCAACAGACAACACAAACAGTTTTTATGCACCCATGATGACTACCTCTGGGCCTACTGGCAGACTAGGCCACAAGCTTGGAGGCCTATGGCAAAAGCACAGTGGCTGGTCCCACAAAATGGCCGCCACCACATGGCCAGGCCACCCACAACAACAAGAAAAGGAAGACAAGACAGTCAATGCAGGCCTATGGCAAAAGCACAATGCCTGGCTTCACAAAATGGGCGCCACCCACATGGCCAGGCCACCCACAATAACAAGAAAGTGAAGACAAAGGACAGGACCAGGAAGTTGGAGACTCTGGGGAACTTCCTTCCTCTTTAAAAAAATTGTAAAAAAAAAGAAAAATGACCCCTTGCTCACAAAACTACATCTAAATGACAACCTGAGGAGTTTTTTGAGCAAAATGAACAAAATCATCATTTTCGAGAAGGTTTTATGCTGCTCGAGAGATATTCTTTGCCAGATTGTAAATTCTGCGTGTTCGGCATCGCGATCTTCACAAAAAGTCGTTATCGCGCGCGCGAAAACGCATATTTGAGCGTGCGAAGAAGAAAAAAAGTGTAAGTCTGCGTTGTCGTGCAGTGCGGAGTTGCCATAGGTGGAGACTGTCACTGGATGAAGACAATGTAAAAGAAAAATAAACAGTGCCATAGTAGCAAAGCCAAGGAGAATAGAATAAGAGATTCGAATTAAAAAAATATAATGCTAGAAAAGCAAGGCAATGATAAATGGAAAAATCACTGCGAAGAGAATCAAGGACTGTTTTTTTCAAGGTTTTTGATTCAAGGTTGTATTTCAGAATACTCCTTGACTCACAGTAGTTTGCAAGCACAGCAAATATATATTGTGTATGTATATACCCATACCCACCCATTATCAAGCGACTCCCTCCAACTCCGAGGCCCACTCCCTACCTATGTCATTTTTGACTGTGTCAGCCTGCCATGGGTGGCCTATCGGCTGCATGGTTACACGTCGTCCTATATATAATCAATGATCATTTGGATCAGATATCAACTGCCTTGTTGTAGTAGTCAGGGTGAAAGGGAAATTGAGCAGTTGCCATTGATGTAACAGAGTATGGCCATAATGGAAAAATAAGATAATTGTGTAGTTGTAGACTACAGCTGCCCCACCTGCAGACAGTAGTAAATAAAAATAACGTGAGTCTGCGACACAAGTATGTCTTTCTAGGGCGCATGCTGACTGAGCTGGCATGCCTACAAGGTTAATTTAGCTAAACAAGAGAGAGAGAAGAGAAAGACTTGTCTACTCCATAGTGCCTAGTAGTAGTAATGCCTGAAACTCCTACAAATGTTAGAGGCCGAGGAAGTGGGAGGATACCACAAATGTTATGTACTGTGCTTGCTAGTGCTACTGTGCCACTATGTGCATAGTTAATTTTGTGTCACTGTTTTGCTAAGAGTATTTGTTACAATTGTATTTTTTCTTTCTTGATATAGCTACTCCTTCCCAACCAACCAGGAAGGAGTTAGCAGCCATGGCCCGGCGCCGGAAGCTGGAGGACATCTGCACAGAATATCGGCGGCTGGTGGCTCTGGAGGAGGAGGAGGAGGAGGCGGCAGCAGCTGCAGCCTCCTCCAATGCCACGGGCCCCAGCCAAGCCCCCCAAGTGGTATGGCGTCGTGGTATGGCAGCCGCCCGCCGCACTTCATCTTCATTGAACACTGCTGCCCCCCCTGTGGATGTAATTGTAGAGCATTCAAGCGCCACATGCTCTTCCGGATGGCGCGCCTAGAGGAGCGGGTAAAGGAGGTCCTGGAGATTAACCGGCGACTGCGAGCCCGCCGCTAGAACTCCGTCACCTTGCCCCTTTTCAAAAACATTTTGGGGGGGTGGTAAGGGCGTTGGGGAAAAGTTGGGGTTTATATATTTATGGACAATGGACTTTTGGAGTGGACATTGGATTGGACTCTTATCTTTGGACATTGGTTGGGATTAGGGAGAGGGGTGGGTCAGGTGTGGGTTTTTTCATTAGCTTATTTTGTTAGGGGAATAAATTATTTATATTTACTTTACATACGATGTAAATGTTTCGTGGGGGGGTTACTCTTTTACTTCACATGGTTTCCTTTGCTGCTGCAGGGCCGCAGCCAGTTTTTGATTGAAATAATAATCTGCCAATAGTGTAACACACCAACAGATAGATGCGGTACCCTCACTTGTGACTTGTCCTACTAGTACTGTCAGTCTCTGCTCCTAGTCTATGGAGTCTGCAACTGGACTTGGAAGCATGTGGGTGTGTGAATTAATCAATTAATTTCCATATTATTAATTATGCCTCCCCCAAACTTCTTCTCTTACCTGTGATTGATGTTTATTTATACTTACTTAGGCAAAGCGATGGCTGCACGGTGATGATGGTTTGGTTTCCCAAGATGCCATGGTGGTGGTGGTAGTAGGTAGTACTAGTAGACACTGACAGTAGCATTTGCAAAGAAAAAGAAAATGAGACAGTCAGTCACCCGAGGGAGACTCTGGAACGAGTAGTAGAAGTACAGTACACAAGAAGACTGGCAAACAAGAAACCATGATGATGATAAGCAATGCTAAAGTAAAATAAAACATAATTGGTGGCGGGGATAGCCTAGTACAAGTTCAAACTGAAGTTGACTTGACCTATGAAGAGGACAAGAGTAACCTTTAGTGATGGAAGGATAATAAATCAATGCCTGCAAATAATTATGATGGATTATGTACCTCTGGAAAAAAAATGTACTTGCGCATACTGAGCATGGGTGGGCAAGCAGAAGAAGATCCTCACCCTGCCTTGAGTTAGTCTTGCTTTCACCACATCCACACCAGTAAGTGTGTGATCAATTATTAGTGTAAATTTAATTTAGTCACACCTCAATATAAATCACACAGCCCGGGGGAAGAGGGTTAGGGTTTGATGAATGGTCGGGAGGGGTATTCGAGGGAAAGGTTTGACAAAGACAAACACTACACATGGACAACACACAATCTTGGCAGACGACCATCATTAATCTGTTAAGGGAGAAAAAGGAAATGCATGCATGATGATGACATGATGATGATGAGTAGTACTAGACTAGTAGTAGTACAGGGCAGCAGTATATTATTAATTATTATTATGCAATTGCCTTGCCTGTCTGCTTCCAGAGAGACCCAAGTTACATACATTTTATGTTCTGTTGTACTGGGCTTCCTTTTAAAGTAGCACACGAAACAAGCCACGGGTCCGGGTTAGGAAGAGGTTAGTGTGTTATGCAAGGGGGAGGAAAGGAGGATTCCCTTTTTAGGACGGTTCCCCTCACACACCAGAGGTGTCATGCTTCATCATGGGGGTACATCCTCACACGGAAGACCTAGTCTTCATGTGGGCTACAACCCCTCTCTGCTATGGGAGGAGCTCAGGGATGTTTTTATTTTGTCAGGCAGGGTATACTAAACCCTATGTGAGCCGGTGTGTGTATATGGAGCAAGAAAGTGCAGTGCTGTAAAGTGAAGTGAAAAGTTAAAACTGGCTACAGGGTTAGCTATATGTGACTTTATTCAGCTACCCGGTGTCAGGATTAAAAACAAATGAGGAGCTGATGACACACGTGCCGACATTAAAAGCACATGTGTGGCTAGACCAACATGTTTCGGCCAGGAGGACCTAGGTAGTATCGCGGCCTTCTTCAGGGTCAATTTATTCAGCTACTGCAATTATACAGTGTGTGTACGTGAAAAAATATAATTTTTAAAAAAACACGTGAATAAATCAAAAATTAGATACTGGACCAGTAATCTAACTGTTCCAGGGCTTTTCCTGCCCTGGACGTGCTCGACTGAATAGGACCCACATCCCTTGTGGCTCTGGTGTACGTACCATATGGCTAATATGCCTGGACAGACGTAGTGAACTGTACAACCCACTGCGGTTGTATGCAGTCCATACTGAACAGTCAGATTACTGGTCCAGTATCTAATTTTTGATTTATTCACGTGTTTTTTAAAATTATATTTTTCACGTACACACACTGTATAATTGCAGTAGCTGAATAAATTGACCCTGAAGAAGGCCGCGATACTACCTAGGTCCTCCTGGTCGAAACATGTTGGTTTAGCCACACATGTGCTTTTAATGTCGGCACGTGTGTCATCAGCTCCTCATTTGTTTTTAATCCTGACACCGGGTAGCTGAATAAAGTCACATATAGCTAACCCTGTAGCCAGTTTTAACTTTTCACTTCACTTTACAGCACTGCACTTTCTTGCTCCATATACACACACACCGGCTCACATAGGGGTTTAGTATACCCTGCCTGACAAAATAAAAACATCCCTGAGCTCCTCCTCGTAGAGAGGGGTTGTAGCCCACACGAAGACTAGGTCTTCCGTGTGAGGAGGTACCCCATGATGAAGCATGACACCTCTGGTGTGTGAGGGGAACCGTCCTAAAAGGGAATCCTCCTTTCCGCCCCTTGCATAACACACTAACCTCTTCCTAACCCGGACCCGTGGCTTGTTTCGTGTGCTACAATATTTGGTGGGGAGTCAGCTCACGCAGGTCCTTAAATCTCCTCAAGCCCTCAAGTGTATTGATTGCTTCCTTTTAAAGCTAGCAAAGAAAATTAAAAAATATCTGTAGGAGTCAAATATATCCAAACATGATAACAACAACAACACACAGAGTCGTAATGATTGAAGAGAAAAAATGAATCAAATGAAAAGAATATGATACTATAACTATGTTATAGTCAAATTGGGAGTTGCATCTCAGAGTCGGCAGTCGGCATTCCTCTTGGTCCTTCCTTCCATGGACGCTCCCTCCGTCAAGCTTGGGTGCCTGCCTGGCGGATGCAGATTGGTAAGGTAAGTGTGAGTTGTTTTTCCCAGTATGGCAGAGGGTAAAGGCCGGCCTGTAAGTGTAGATGGAAAAACAAAAGGGATATTGAAAGATCAAGGAGAAAAGTAAAGTTAAAATGCATAAATTAAGGAGGAGTGCAACAAGAAAACTTTCAGAGGCGGCATGGCTAAATCATGTCTACTCTGTTTCCAGCATCTACAACAATAACAGGAGCAGGCCCGCGGCACCCACCCAACCTCCACTTAGCTTAGATTTTGAGCCAGACAGCACTGAGCACACACAAATCAAATACACAGCAACATAGCATTTTCCAAATTAAGTAACTAAATCAATGCACCGCTGTCAGTCATACCACTACACTCGCCTCCACTACTACACAGACATGTAGGTCTGGTGTTGTTTTTGTTGACTTGTTTACCTTTTAGGCCACTTCATGAAACTCCTCAAGTTATTCCATCAATCTTTTCTGATTCTAGTGACTGACTGCGAGTATGGTATGGTCATCATGGTGTCCAACTTTGTAGTGTACTGAGTGAGTCCATAATCAAAAATGCAATGGATCGGCCTGCAGTAGTACAATTTGGTTATTGAACAACAAGAAAGGAAACATTGACTTGAGTCACTTTTTTGTGTAGATTAATACTTGTAGACATCATGCACAACAACAACACAAACACCGATCACTTAGAGTCAGCGTCCAATGCATGCCATCATTTACCTGTTCTTACGGGCCAGTCCTCAGAAAGGAGGATAGCTATAGTCAGGTTCTTTGGAGGGACTCGACAAGGCAGGCACACATTTCACATTTCTTGTACTAATCTTTATCCAATGTCTGGCTTGAGGGAAATGGATTTAGGGCGAGTCAGGACTGGCGCATGACTTGGAGGAGTGGACTTCACTGACTGCACACAGTTACAACTCTGATTCAGCAATAAAAAGAGTAAGACGGTGGGGATGGATTTGTGAACCAGAAAGACAGTGACAGTCACACACAAATAATAAATTAAATAATGTTACTTAGCTATATATATATTTTTTGGGGGGTGGCATCAAAGAAAGAAAGAAAGTAACTGGAAATTGAAAGAGTCTAGTTGTCAGGGAAGTAGAGCTCGTCCTCAAACTCTGGTGTTTCACCCAGAAGTAGGTCATCTAACATACTACCTCATGACCTAAGTCGCCGTCATCATCTTCCTGCTGTGCTACTTCAGGTATGGTGTAATCCGGTGGTATAAAGTGCTGATTCATTTTGATCATGGTTAACCTCTCCACGTTTTGGGGCGAGAGACTGGTCCTTCTCACTGTCAGAACGGCACCAGCAGCACTGAAAACACGCTAAAAAGAGACACTTGCGACAGGGCAAGCCAGATAGTTTTTCGCCAGCCTGCTGAGCACTGCCCATTGGCGCCTTTTCCCATATCAATACAGAAATGGGTTTTGATCAATGTAGACCTCTGTTGGGTCATCCAGATAGGCCTGGACCATCCGCTCAATGCTCAGGGGTGCTCTGCTCTGCTCGGCCTCTTTTGCCTTTGCCTCCGCACTGCACCTAACAAGCCCTTGCTGTAGAAACCATTCCTGTGCCGATTTTGGTGGGGTTGATGCTCCTGTTCTTGTTGTTGTTGATGTTGTTCTTGAGGTTGTTGGTGGTTTTGGCTGCTGTGAGCCAACCGCACTGCCCTCGGCCACTGGCTCTGAAGTTGAACTTGATGCCGGCTGCCCTGCAGTACTTGTAGTGGCCTGGAGTAGCGGGCCTCTAATTCCCAGCTGTTCTTTTTCTAAGCGACTGGCTTCCGCAGCTATCCAAGTTTTGTACTTGGCAACATCCCCTTCTAAAAAACGAATCAATGTGTTTAGTACTGGTTTGTACCGTGGATCCAGAATTGTGGCAGAAATGTAATGGTTGGATGACACAATGCCTCTTTCCACCCTTGTATTTTCAGATAAGTGAAGAGTTAAGCTCTCCACCAACTCATATGCTTCTTTTTTCCCCTCCACACCTGAGTACATTGCAGACACCCCCTTCAGCTGTTCCTGTAGCATGTACAACAATGGGATGGCTTGGCCAATAGTACAGTCCTCCTTGCTGACTTCACGTGTGAAGAGCTCAAAAGGAAGTAGCATCTCTGTCAGGCATTTAACTAGGCCCCATTGGTCCATCTCAATGATCATGCCTTTCACAGTAGCATCCCCTCTTTGCATGACATATTCATTGATTGGTCTGTACTGCTCAAACAGAGGTTCAAGCATGTAATAAGTTGAGTTCCAACGTGTTGGCACCTCCTGGATGAGTGCTTTAACTGGAATTCTATGCTCACGTTGAATGATCCTCAGCTGCTTCCGGGCTTTAAAAGAATGGCTGAAATGTGTGCAGATTCTTCTGCAGGTGGTCAGTAAGTTGCTGACTTGGTCTTCGTTTTCAGAAAGTCTTGAAAAATGATGTTAATGCAGTGCACCAAACACAGGACCCTGAAATAGCCACCATCGGACATGGCCTTAACTATATTACTGCCATTGACCGTGGCAACAAAACCAATGTTAAGCCCTCTTGGGCGCAGTCATTCAAAGACCTTGCTGTCAAAGTCTACCAAAATGTTTGCAGCAGTATGAGATTTCTCCATGGAGAACATGGCTACAGTTGCATGTTTCTGAGTGGCATTAAAAATCTCAGCAGTGTCAACAACACCTGCTGCAGATATCTTTTCTCTAACCCCCACAAAAGAGACCCAGTGTGCAGTGATGCACATGTAATCAGTGGCTTGGCAACTGGTCCACATGTCTGTTGTCAGGTGGCTAGTGTGAATAGCACTCTGCTGCAAAGCTTGTCCAAGCAATTCCAGCACGTCGTGATGTAGTTCTGGAACAGCAACTCTGGCGAAGAGGACCGGCTGGGAACCTTCCATTTTGGGAAGATGGCTGTCACAAATTCAAGAAAACCCACCCCTTCCACAAAAGAAAAAGGGAGGAGGTCCAGCGCTAACATTTTAGCCAGCTTCGCATTGTACAAAAGTGACGTTGGGTAGTTGTGTTCGTACTGCCCCTCCGACCTAAACATGCTGAGAATGGTAGCCTGGATTTTTTTCTTTTCTGGTGCCACTGATGCAGGTGACTTCGTGACGCCAGATGCAGTTGTTGTTAGGCTCAACGCATGTTTTTTCTTTGCTGTACTCTCTTGCCTGGGACCCCTTGGTGTCTCAGTCTGACTCTTACTCTTGTGCCACTGCGATGTTGCTGATGATGATGTGGGAGGTACCACTGCACTGCTGGGAACAGGGCTACTTTGTGTACCACAGAAAATGTCTCCCTCTTGTTCACCTTCCACCGCAATCGTATCTTCTACTTCTTCATCCCCACCAACAGCAATGGGTGCAGTTTTTTGGCTGCTAAGGTGCGCCTTTCACTGGATCAATTGGTGTTTTTTCAGATGGGTTGTTTGGTCTCCAGTACCATAGTTTGTACCAAGCTTACCCCGACTAACTCCTTGTCCACAAATGGAGCATAAAGCAATGTTCCCCTCTTTCGTGCTAACCGGAAAGAAGTCCCAACCTGAAGAGGTCAACTTTCTGGCGCTGCTGCTGGTGCCACCTGCAATGCCGGATGAACTGGTAGGTGGGCGTGAAATTTGACTCTCTCCAGTACCTACTTCTACTGAGGTGGTACTTGTGGTGGATGTATGTGGCTGCTGGCGAAATATGGAAGCTGGAGGTGGTATCAGTGTCACACCCCTCACAGCAATTTGGGATGGGGTAATGCCGGTCTCCTCTGGGGCGGGACTAATGTCCATGATGATGCCTGGCTCATCACCATCCTCCTCTTTTACATGTTCCTCCATAACTCTAAGGCTTTCTGGAACCTTCCTTTTCCCTAGCCTTGTCTTGTGGCGTGTCTCACTCTCAGACTGAGGTGGTGGGATCCAAGTAGCGTCTAGATCATCAGAAGAGGGGCTTGCAGAAGAAGTTGATCGACTAACCCTCCTTTTCCTTGCTGGGGATCTGGAAGACAATGGATCTTCTGAAAGTGTGGCTTACTCTTCTTTCTCTGCAGGAAGCTCTATCTCCTGAACTGCCCCTACTTCGGGAGGAACAACCACTATTGGGGTCGGTTGTGGCTGTTGTTGCTCACTTATCTCAGTTCCCTGCATTGATTGGGGTCTACTTTGCGATAACGATAAGTCAATTTCAACATCACTGCTCGTCTGCGTTGTCGTGATTTGACTGGCTGCCCCTGCTACAAACATGGGCTTGGGCCTAGGTTGGTGGGGTGAGTCCACTGATGCGGGGGTGCTGCTCCCAGCTTGCTCCCCGGACACCGCTGCTGCAGGCACAATTATTGGTTTCCCAAAAAAGATCTTGGGCGACACACCAGTCTTGGTAAGTGGCAGTGCCTTCTTCTCACTGGCAACTTTCTTGGTACTGGAGGACCCGGTACCTTTCTTTGGGGCCATCTTCTTCAGATGTCAGCAGCACGCAGTGGCACAAGTTGAAGAGATGTCTGTGGTCACACGTCACGTTGCAGAACTTCTGTCTGGCAGTACAATGGGTGATGACGCCTCCTCCTCTTTTGTGCACCTAAAAACAAAGAAGCAAGAAGAACATCAGTGAAACATGGTATTCAGTTGTGGTTCAATTACTACTAGTACAAACAAACAAATATAATATATAACTTTGTGTGTGGTCACACTTATTAATATTATTATTACATTTATTACCTCAGTTATTAAAAAAAACATAACAATACAGTGTAGATGTTCCGATGCCACTCAACCAATGTGCCCAGCACTGCAGGAGCGAAGAATTTCCCAATCCGCTACCCTCACCGCAGACACCCTACACCCACCTTGTAAATCAGGGTGACGGGTATCTCCGGCGCCGGGAGAAGGTGGGGGGATACACAAGGAAACAACAAAACACTGTAGTCAAACAGGTTCTCCTTCTTGACTTCTTTATCCACCACCCAAACAAAAATCAGGAGAGCGCAGCTGGTCCTTCAAAAGAAAAAATAAAGAGGAGAAAATTACTCAAGAAAAACGTAGCAAGAAATCCTAGCTACATAAACATACATAACCAGGTGCACACAAGAACCCACAAATTAAATCTTACCCCTTTTTTTGTTGGATGGAGTCATCTCAGAAGAAGAGAAACACCATGTTGCTTGACTCCAATTCACCACAGTGAAAAAAGGGGAACGAGGGGAAGTAGGTTCTTCTTCTTGTAGGAAATGCGGTAAGTTCGACTTCAGTAATCCCCAAAATTAAAACACCTTCTTATAGATTCCCAAAAAGAAAGGGGGGGGAAAGAATCACTCCGTGAGACAAAAAACCCCAACACCAAGGAAGCGGAGAGCCCAAAAAACGACGGAACTTCAGATACTCCGTAATTCCGCCCAAAACACATAACGAGGCGGATAAGTTACAAAAATGCAGGAAGTCCAGTTAAGGGTAGACGGGAACGCAGCCACGTTACTCCCCTCATACCCTTATCTTCTTATGCCGGTCCAGGAGAACCCTCCTTGAGTCCAAGACGGCAAGCCAAAACGGGGACTTGACAATTCCACAGGAAAAAACGACCGCACTCGACCCCCAACACCGGGAGTTTAAGAGCAGTACACAACCAAAGGTCCAGCAGCAAGGCACGGGTGAATCCAAGGGAAACGGAAGTCACAAGGCAAGGGACCGTAAATGAAACTGTTGTATTCCGCTTTAGGTGTCCGTATATAGGTTTTCCTGAAACATGTCCTTATATAGGCACAATTCGCATTGCCCTTATATACGCATAAGATCCCCGTCCTTATTTAGGCATTAGCCATGCACTCCAAATACAGACATGGTCACCGACATCCGTCCACCCTAACGTCACAGCGAGTTCTTAGAAACCAAAGCCTAAGCCCAGCACAGGATTATTTATTTCTCCAAGAACTCATCTATTATGCATGAACCACTATTCCTTAAGGGTTCATTCCTGACGTCTTCCTCTGTCCGACTTCACGTCAATGCTAACATTCCAAGGCACCTACCAGGTATAAATATACCTTCCCTTGCCCAAGCAAGTGGGAGGAGACCTCGACTTTAGAGGAGCCCGTATCCCGGCCTGACGCACTGAGAAGAGACGCTGTTATCCCTGCTCGCAGAGAATCCAGCTCCTAGTGTTCTGACTCCCTTCGCGGGGTGTTAGAGTTTGAGATCCGGAAGGAGATTCCCACCTCTCTCATTCTCCAGGTATGGAGCTGACTAGAACCTAGAGGGACTCTTGGCATACCAGACTCTTAGTATACCATACTACAGAATACTTCACCTACTTCTTACCTTGCCCTACACCTAGACTAGGTTAGGTACACTGGGGTAGAACTAGCTTAGAGAAGCATCGTATGAGTACTCGCATTTTTAGCTCATGTTATTTATGTATGTGAATATATGTATCATAGCTAAAAGATAATGCTAGCGCAGTATTATTTCTTTCTACTGCTTACGCTGTACATTATATATCTTGCATACTGTCTTGTGATCATAACAGCTCATATCTCTTACACGAGAAACAAGACTGTTCAATAAATCCTTTTTTTTAAACGCCCGTCTATTCTTTCTTTGTAACTCTGAAGAAACTAAGCATGCACGATTAGCTGAGTGAAACTGTTATCTATTGTTTCCACGATTCTGAGAGTGTTCCGATTCTAAAGGGAAACAAAGTTGTCATGTTTATGCGGTTGCCAGAAACTACTCCCTTCTTGTTTACAAGGAGTTTCTAGTGGCCTCTGAGTTAGCTGGCACAAAGTAATTAAGTTTAATATACTCGATAGGGACATACTGACCTCAGTCCTATGTCGAATCTATAGGGTATATTATTCCAATGCGCAGAGCCTATTAGGGAAATAGGAACTACACTACATGGCGCCCAACGGTTTGGTAAGGCACTAATTTAACGCTAGATACTGAGAAACTCAGTCGTGCTTTTCTCTCAGAGACCCCTACTCACATACTCCATAAGACGTCTGGAGTGGGTAGGGTTAAATATCCGCCAAAGCTAAATAGGACAAAAAACATATAGATTAGCTGTTTGGTTTGTTCAACGTTGAAGGATACAGTGTTCCAAAATATTGTGCCCCTTATCTTTTGTTTCCTTGAAACTTGTACTACATTTTTCAAAAAACTAATGTCCGAACACGGGGACAATGGCACAGAGAACGGTGTAAATACGGCTGACCCAGTCGTAACAGCTTTTAACTTTACCGGTTTAAATGAAGCCGATGAGGGTATTATAAACATCCATCCAAACTTAAGGAGAGCCATCACTCTAAAACGTATAAAACACGGCCTACCACCAAGAGGAGGTAGAGCAGTTTTCATGATAGAGGCACACGAATCCTTTCAGACAGAGGTATTCTATTCATGGATAGTATTCCCAGAATCAAATCCAGTAACAAAAGTGTTTCACTTCTTTAAAGAAGACGAACCACCAGAGGAATATATTCCTTTCGAGGATATTGAAATTCCACTCACATACCAGGAACATCATCTCTGGTTTAAAGGCGCCCTAAAACATCACAAAAACATTATCAGGCTCGGTCCACTAGTTAGACCAGGAGCAACATGGCCGATTCTAGCCGGCTACACACCTCATCCTGACATCGATGTAATGTCGGACGAGGAATTACTTACTCAACTACAAGAGTTAATAAAAACTTACAGACAACTAGTCCAATATGTCATGCGGACTTTCACAGTCCAACCACCAATGACCATTCCAAATCAAACCCCTCAACAGGGGAATACACTAAAAATTACTCCACAGACTTTACACGCAGTCATGGGTAAAATGCCCACAAAACGTGAGCAAATTCCATTCTGGATAGCTCAAAAAATTACTCAAATCGAAGCAGTATTTCCTAATACTAGCCCTTATGAGAAACACAGAATCCTAACAATCTGTTTACCAATGGGGATCACACCACAAATGGAAGATTGCACCACTTGGGGCGCAGTCTTTGCTGCCATCTATACTAAAACACATGGTGTTCCGTCAATTGCAGTAATACCAGATGTCCTGAAACAAATTCAAAACAAATACGGGGCAGAACCTGCTCTGAATTTCGGTATGAAATTACTGAAAAACTTCGACCAGGTCTCAACAATAATATTATCTAATATTAAAGGGGAGGCAGCTTCAGTGGCGATCCGCCAACGCTTAAGGGAATTTGATGTTACAGAACATCAACATGAACTACCCAGAATAATAGAACAATCTTATGCAGAATTAGGCAGAGATAGTTTGGGTGGAAAACCTTTGAAGCCAAAACTATCTGAAAGTCCTGAGAAGGACTCTATTAAACAAAGTCCTACATCTTCTAAAAAGAAGTGGGAAACTAATAAACAAAATTCAAAAGAGACACGTTCTTAATTCCGAGGTAGGTCTCCTCAAAAAGAGCCCTGTGAATAGGGATAATTTAAGAAAACCTGACAGGTATCAAGATACTGATACACGTTCCTCTCGTACCTTCCAGATATCGTCACAGACATCGGAAAGAAGAGGACGGTCAGAACATAGAGAAGAACACGTGAAATCCAAAGACGACAAACACGTTCAGAAAAATAATTCAAATCCTCAATTCACAAAAAAGAAGGTAGCAGGTCTGAAGATCAGACATGCCGAGAATACTGAGAACACAGCTCAAGAACGGAGAATGGGCTCAGACAATGCTGGACAGTGCAGCAGAAGTCACAATAGCTCGCTAGAACCTGAAGGAACTTCTGGAGACAGTGGACTTGAATGAGTACATCACAGTAGAGACTGTAGACACCAGGGTTAGTACTCCACAAAAGTTATATGAAATAACACTCCGAATGGAGGGAGACATACCAAGAAAAGTGAAAATACTCTTTTGGGAGAAACTTTCAAGGGGTTATGATATACTTCTAGCAGAAAAAGACTGGCCACCACAATTTGTCAGGGAGTGCCCACATGGTGAGGACATCATTATGCCTGCCTTCTCCAACCATATTCCAATTCACCTAAAACATACTTATGCCAGGAAATGGGCAGTTGCCCAGGCCCCAGCATTATATAAAAATCATGTAGGATGGGATGAGGACTCACCTCACCACAAAATACATCTAAAAATGAACCTACTGCACAAAGGCAGTACCCAATAAAGCAAGAAGCTAAAAAACAGGTCAGGGAGATCTTAGATCAACTTGAATACCAAGGGGTGATTGAAACATGCACCTCCTCAATGAACAATCCTTTGTTTCCTGTATCCAAACCAGACAATACATATCGTCTAGTTTTGGATTACAGACACTTGAACACTTGTTCCAAAACATTTGCAGTGCAAAATGCACATAGTACAGCATTAATGAATAACATTGTGCGTAAAAAATCTAAAACCACATTAGACATTTCAAATGGTTTCTTTTGTCAAAACATAGCACCTGAAAGCAGGTACTTAACAGCTTTCTCAATAATGGGGACCCAGCGTCAATTTTGTAGACTCCCACAAGGGTTCAAAATCAGCCCGGGGTTATTCTCAGCAAGAGTAACAGAGTTACTACAAATTTATGATAATGAGGCATTGTCATATGTCGATGACATCTATCTGACAGACGATGACCTAGATAGGCACTTGAACAGGGTGAGTACCATTATATTGGGCTTCGCCTCTGAGGGCTATAAATTCAACTTTAAAAAATCTGCCCATCTCAATGTCCTTTTTCTAGGATATGAGCTTTCAAGTGAAGGCAAGAGCCTGGCAGCTAACTTTTTAGAAAAGTGCGCGCTGCTCCAACCTCCAAAAAAGCTGAAAAATTTACAATCCATCTTGGGTTTCCTGAATTTTGGAAGAACTTACATTCTAAATTACGCAGAAAGGGTTAAACCTCTCTACGAATTAATCAAACCTGATTTTTCAACAAAACATTGGACACAGGAACACACAGAAATCCTGCGTTCACTCCAAGCTAACATGTTAGCAACAAATCACTTACAAACACGCGTAAATACACGCAATTTAGTGATCCGAATAATTTCGGGATAATGCGGATTCACCTATTTAACATTTAATGAGGGTGAAAAAGTACCAATAGCATACAAATCACATTTGTATACAGAAGCAGAAATGCGCTTCACTTCAACAGAAAAAATACTGACAGCAGTTCAAACCGCTGTAGCAAAAGAAAGAGCTCTAGCCCAAGGGAAACGCATTATTGTCGTAACTCCAGTACCAGCCTTAGAGGCGGTTACAAAAGCGAGCATTCCAAATGCAAAAGCTTTACATCCTAGATGGATACAATGGGTTAATTCTCTTGCTGCAACAGATGTTGAATATGTTTTTGATCCTGATTTAAAAACACAAGCGTTCCTGCAATATGAACATGAATGTCCTCTGCCCACTGAAATTCTGCCTCTAGATCAGTATGAATTTATAATTTACACTGACGGATCAGCACAACCCGCTACAGGGAGTAAGCAAGCTTACATTGCAGCGTGCGCAATCATTAAAGGTCGCATGCAAGATGGTAACTTCAGAAGAATGGTCACTAAAACTCAATCTCTAGGAGATTGTACAGCTCAGCGAGCTGAACTACAAGCTTTCAAACTGGCACTTGAAAATACAGATCGCGAATTCCCCACACTCATAGTGTGCGATTCATTTTACTGTGTTCAGTCGTATAATGAATATATACAAAATTGTCTTGAAAACGGGTTCAAAGATGCAAAAGGTAGCACAATAAAGCATAAAACGCTTTGGGAACAAGTAGTTCAGTTGAAAAACGAACTACCAAAAGCTCACGTGATACACACGCTGAGTCATCAACGTGATGGCGTTCACGTTTCAGGGAATTCATTGGCTGATGAAGCCGCAAAGGGGGCTGTTCAGACGGCTTCCGTAGCTGCGATCACTCGTTCAAAGACGAGAATAGACAGTGAGATATTGTTGGCTGTCAATGCTTCAAGCAAAGGCAGTGGTGCAGCGTTACCAAAGAAATTTCCACTCAAGCACTCTTATGTAATTGATGCAAACAACATTCCTTTTGCTCGAATTCCTGGAGTGGGGGATAGGGTAATTCCAAACATGGAACGTAGAGCAGCTTTGATTTATGAAGCACATCTGGGGGAGGGTCTGTCACATCAAGGGATCTCTAAAACAATATTAACATTAAAAGAGATATACTGGTGGCCTGGAATGAATACACATATTCACATCTTCATCGATGACTGCATAGGGACAGTAAGAGAGGCAAGCCAAGGTAGTTGGGCGGTCCTCCTGGTCTGCTTGAATTGTATCCTTGTCATTTGCTGTGTTTGCGCTTGCTGCCTCTGCCGCTAAATTGCCTTGCACTGTCATTTGTAACTGATGGAAATATACTGAGAACTGCTTTTAAAGAAATACCGAATTTTTACTGCTTTAATGCCGATTTTAGGGGAATGAATTGGGAAAGTAACGTTTTTTAAAAAAATAAGCCTTTGCACATTTGGGGGGAATCTCGGGGAGAGGTCCGGTCTCGACCCACCTGCTCTCGCGATTTCACCACGAATCCTGATTGAGCACTTCCGCATCCCTTAACGCGGTCTAGTGCTGGGAGGTGTCTCAGCTGCTGCTCAGCAGAGCTGATTGGTTGGTGGGCGGAAGGGGGCAGCATAACCGGGACGCTGGAGCAGACGCGCAGCGGACAGTAAGAGAGGCAAGCCAAGGTAGTTGGGCGGTCCTCCTGGTCTGCTTGAATTGTATCCTTGTCATTTGCTGTGTTTGCGCTTTGCTGCCTCTGCCGCTAAATTGCCTTGCACTGTCATTTGTAACTGATGGAAATATACTGAGAACTGCTTTTAAAGAAATACCGAATTTTTACTGCTTTAATGCCGATTTTAGGGGAATGAATTGGGAAAGTAACGTTTTTAAAAAAAATAAGCCTTTGCACATTTGGGGGGAATCTCGGGGAGAGGTCCGGTCTCGGCCCACCTGCTCTCGCGATTTCACCACGAATCCTGATTGAGCACTTCCGCATCCCTTAACGCGGTCTAGTGCTGGGAGGTGTCTCAGCTGCTGCTCAGCAGAGCTGATTGGTTGGTGGGCGGAAGGGGGCAGCATAACCGGGACGCTGGAGCAGACGCGCAGCGGACGCGCGCAGCGGGCGCGCCGCTGGCGCGCCGAAGGCGCGCCTAAGGCAAGCCCGTCTGCGCCCGTCCGCGTCCAGCCGGGGCCAGGGGCCAGAAGCCCTGGCCTGACCAAACAATACTCCGCAATGGAATTACAGGCCCTTGCCACAGGCAACCACAGGTTGAACTCAGTTGTCACCGCTAAATTAAGATCAGAACACCTCCTGAGATATACCAGGATAGACACCCACACGATTCCAGGGCCAATACCTTACTCCATGAGTATGCCAGAGAACCCCCTGGTTTAAAAGTGGCTGTTCTAAATACTAGATCGCTTCAGAAACATCACTTAGAGATCTTTGCTCTTCTCCAGGAGGGGGATATTGACATCCTTGCCCTCACAGAAACCTGGATAGGTGATGCATCAACCCCTGATATTATTGCTGCACTGCCAGGCAACTTTGACGCCTTCTGGCACAATAGGCAAGATAACAAGAGAGGAGGGGAGTAGCGATTCTTTTTAACACCAGGCTCATGGCCACCAAGATTATATCAGAGAGCATGGATAAGACGGATATGCTGGGAGTTAAAATTATATCCAAATCTTCCTGCCTCATCATTCTGGCAGTCTATCGCCCCCCGGATGCAACCCCTGGTTTTAGTGACCACTTCGCCGAGATCATGTCCGACCTGAGTACACGATATCAAAGACTCTTGGTGGTGGGAGATTTTAATTTCCACTGGGAGAAGGAACCACGGGAGCCACAGGCCAAGCAGGTTGAGTTGGTAATGTCTAACCTGGGGCTCCATCAACTGGTGGATCGCTCCACTCATATTAAAGGCCACATGCTAGACTTAGTCTGGTCCTCTAACCATCTTGACAGACTAATAAGTATCCACCCATGTGCCTGGTCTGACCACTCCTTAATCTCTTGCTGGGCCTCGCTGGACAGTCCTCCTGCGCAACATCCGCCAGAGTGGAGGAGAGTTCGCAGCTGGCACAAGATTCAGGCAGACAATTTAATAGCCACATTACAGACGTTTCCCGCACCTAAATTTCAGGTAGGCAATATTGACGTAGAAAGTCAAACCCTTAGTAACACTCTGCAATTAGCCATCAATCAAATAACACCGGAACGCAGAGAAAGAACTAGACTTAAAAGCAAGGGGGCCCCCTGGTTTAATGAGGCACTCAGGGAGAGTAAACAGAGCCTGCGCAAAGCCGAGAGACGGTGGCGGAAAACCTATGATCTTGCTGAGTTAATCTCTTACAAAGCCACACTCACTCTGTATAAAAAATCCATTATAAACAGGAAAGCCGAATACTATGAGGCACGCATAACTGAGGCTCCTACTAAACAAAAGGAAACTTTTAAGATCTTAATTGAACTCAGCAAGAAACCTGACGTAAAATCTGCAGAAATACCCTCAGACTGCAATGTATTACAGACTTTCTTTCTCCAGAAGGTAACAGATATCCTTCTGGAGATTGGGAAAACTCCTACTACCCTGAGCCCCTTGGAGCTGTCTACACCTTTGCTCCCTCCTGGCCAGTTTCTGACCAGTTTCCCTCCACTAGATCTAGAATCTTTGACGTCCCTGACAAACAGTATCAAATCAGGCTCCCGGCCGACCCGTGCCCGCCTAGGATTTTTCGAATGGCCCTTCCGGCCCTGGACCACCAGATTCTTACCCTCCTTAACAACTCATTGGCAACTGGGCTAGTCCCCTCCAATTTGAAAGAGGCTAGAGTTATCCCACTACTAAAGAAAATAGGAGCAGATAAGGCCGTACTTAAAAATTATAGACCTATCTCTCAGCTCCCGTTTCTGGCGAAGGTTGTGGAACGTCATGTCCTGAAAACTACCTCGGCATTTCTGGAAGAATACGAGCTACTCCAACCCCGCCAGGCTGGGTTTAGAGCCCACCATAGTACAGAGCTAGTAATGCTGTCTGTACTCGACGATCTCAGGATTAAGGCCGACAATAAAGAGTCGAGCGCCCTGATTCTTTTAGACCTTTCTGCGGCGTTCGATACGGTCAGCCATACAATACTACTGTCCCGGCTATCGGGCCTGGGTATCTGGGGGCATGCCCATAATTGGTTGGAATCCTTCCTACTAGGACGCTCGCAGAGGGTCCAACTGGGCGATCAGGTATCTGAAAAGGGTAACATCTCTTGCGGGGTCCCCCAGGGCTCCGCGCTGTCCCCGCTCCTTTTCAACATATACCTGCAGCCCCTGGTGGCTGCACTAACCGATATGGATTGTCGGGTCTTTAACTATGCGGATGATACTCAGCTTATCCTGAAGATCGATAACTCGGCCCG
Organism: Calotriton arnoldi; assembly: GCA_963921515.1. Taxonomy (NCBI): domain Eukaryota; kingdom Metazoa; phylum Chordata; class Amphibia; order Caudata; family Salamandridae; genus Calotriton; species Calotriton arnoldi. The sequence goes on from CAWUFW010018524.1 coordinate 196,866, forward strand.
CACCCAAGAGTCTGCTCAGAACATCCTCAGGTTTACAATAAACTGGATGACGGCAAACTCCTTAAAAATCAATCCTGATAAAACCGAAGTCCTAGTAATTCCGGCAAAAAATAACCCATGGAGCGGCTTGTTCTGGCCCCAAGAGCTGGGGGCTTGTCCCAGCCCAGTACCAGTTGTAAAAAGCTTAGGAATTAAGATCGACTCCGAGCTCTCCATGGTAAATCAAGTCAACGCTGTGGTGGGTACTTGCACTGGTCTGCTGAGACAACTGAGGAAGTTGGTTCCATTGCTTTCAACTTCATCGCTGGAAACCATTGTACGAGCAACCATCGTCTCGCGACTCGACTATGGCAATGCGCTCTATGTCGGGCTCCCCCAGAAACTTATGAATAGGCTACAGGTGGTACAGAATGACGCCGCCAGGCTGATTTTCAGGTCACCCAGAAGAACCCATGCCACTCCTTTGCTGCGCAAACTGCATTGGCTGCCGGTTAGGCAAAGAGCGAAGTTTAAGGGACTCTGTATTGCCCACAAAGCCTTTTACGGTCACGCCCCAGAGTACATTAGGGAACGTTTAATTAAATATGTGCCTAGACGGGCGCTCCGCTCAGCAGAGGCCGCCCAGTTGGTCTGCCCGCGGGGCAATTGTGTTTCCAAAGGAGGACGAGCCTTCTCGGTCCTCCTGCCACAACTTTGGAACCGGCTGCCCGATACTCTCCGTAAAGAACATGGTCTGCTCCCTTTCCGGAAGCAGCTTAAAACCATCCTTTTTAGAGAGGCTCTAGACATGACCTAATTCTCCCTAGTACCATGGTGACCACCCGGCCCTGACGCTGTTCTCTTCTTCCGAAGCGCTAAGAGACCTGTCGGTATACACGCGCTATATAAGAATACAATAACAATAACAATAACAATAGACTGCAATAGACAGCGTGGTGCAGAACGCCATCAGACACCAGACTACGAAGTAGCCTGCCCAGTGCAGACACCATTGTTAGACAGCATTAGACTATTCTACGCGCAGGCGTCCTTTTGGACAAATGCAATCCCACAAATACTAAGTCAAGGTTCCTATGGATATGGCCTCAGCGCTCGGCTGACACTCGAACTGTTATAAAAGATTTGCGAGTCTTTATCGGCACATACGCAATTGGCACACTACATTCTGACCAGGGCCCTGCGTTTAGCTCTCGGGCTTACAAAGAAGCCATGGCCAGTTTGGGCGTAGCATTGCGGTACTCCTCTCCGTTTCATCCTGAGGAAATTCTGTTGTGGAAAGGAAAAACCGGGACATAAAGCAGTCTATAAAAGCTAGAGTATTAGGTTCGGGTGATGGGTGGGTCAAACATCTTTATGGGGTCCAACGCTCATTAAATAATTTGCCAAGAAGTTCTCTAGGGGGTGTCACTCCATATGAGGTCCTATTTGGGACAAGAATGTGGGTTCCTGATCTTGAATGTAAAGGCACAGTGGTGGAAAATAAACCCTTTGATATCAAAGATCGTTTGGCTGTTTTACAGGATCTAAATGAACTAAGATCGAAACAAAGCAACGTGTTCCTGAAGCCAACCACCACTGGGGAAAAACTGGCAGTCCCAGCAAGGCCTGTCTGGATCCCAAAAGTTGGGGATCTAGTCAGAGTGAAGATTGCGGACAAGAAGGAATTTGGACCTTCTTACAGACAACCAGTACCTGTCCTAGCCGTACACGGAACAAGAACAGTACTTCTGCCGCCCCTTGCTGGAAAAAAGGAGAAAAGATTTGTGTCAATCGACCTCATCAAACCACAGTATGTGGCCAATACTAAATAGTAGGCCTTGTGGACTCCGACCTAGTAGCAGACGCACTCCTCTCGCTACTATCCAAGAGGTTCAGACTGAAAGACTCATAACCATCGAGAAGTCAGCAGTAACAGATGAAGGACTAAGCAACAATGCTATGGAACTCATCCCTCTTGAAACTCAAGTAACAGTTCGTCCAGATACACCTGTCTACACCAACGTAACAAGTGATCAACTGGTTCCAGCGATTTCAACAAATCCTGATGCAATTCCAACAATTGACAGAACTGCTTCTGGCTATTTCATTAACTTTGATACGTTTTCTGAGGATCCGAGTGAACCTGAAACGACGCCAGCATCAAAAACTTTCAAACAGCAAGTACAAGACCTTTTTCATTTCCTGAAAGAGACTTATCTGGTTTCACCATGGATTGAACTATGGATTATTTCTGGAATATTTTTCTTTCTGCTTTTGGCTAGCTTTTGTTATGACTCTTAGCTTGCTTATAAATGGCAGATACATCCATATGGACACTGAAAGTAAAAATGTGAACTTACTTTTAAAACCACACAAATCATCCCATCGTGAAACAAGAGACTTGTCAGCAGTGAACATCACAGCCGTTCCTATACAAGATGGTATAGTGTGGGACAAAACCGATTTCGACATATTCGGCCCGAAGGAACTTTTGAACATTCCACATTTATTTAAAATTTCATTAAGTGATTTTATTACCTCTAGTACCTATTCTGATGATTGGGACTTTGAGTCTGTTAATGATATGATGTCTGATCTAGAAAGGTCTGCTTCATTCTCTAACAATGAATATTTAGAGGGTTCATCAGACTATGAACAGCTTTATTGTTACAACCACTATGGTCATCATTTCTTGCATAAATCTGCAACACCTAGAAATGTGTTTATGTTTAACCAATGGGAACATTGTCCTACACCACCAAAGGTAGTTCAAAAACGTTTGCTGAAAAGTTTCCCTATTTTTCAGGGTACAATACATCTGATCCAGAAACATTTTACTATAAAAATGTAAACAAAACAGGACAGAAAATTATGTTAACTAATACAAAACAGATTTACTCTGCAGCCTTTATGTCAGGGTGCTGGAAAAAGGAGCAAAGACTCTCCAGTGCTCCTCCGTATCTTGTAATGAGCCCGTTGTTAAGAGATCACCCGCTCGCAAAAGGCTGCGGGTGATCGTCGCGCACAGCCGGTCATTTCTTCCTGTACTCCCAACAGGGAGGACCGCAGAGGCAGTGGCTGGTCTAGTCTTGCGCTCCTGGACGTGAGCGCGAGGTCTAGACCAGCTGTGAAGTGCGCCGGTTGATATTGGAACCGCGCACTTCACCAACGGAATTTCTGGGTTAAGTAGCGTAAAGACAGGCTTCTAGTTAGGTAGAAATAGAGTAGTTTTGGGAGCTAGAGCTTAGGCGTAGGATAGAGCGTTTCGGTTCGTCGGTTAGTTAGTTAGGTAATAAGCAAGAGAAAATAATGTTTAGAAGGAAAAATAAATAGAAAGAAATAAAAGCAGTAGTATCATACTCACCATCCAGAATCTCAGTTCCTGACCTTCCTTCGTCATCCTGTTGATGGCGTTGATTACAGAAGTACCTACGGAACAAAACAGAAGCGAATTAAAGAAGAAGAGAAAGTAAGGCAGAGTGTGTGAGAGAATAAAGGAATGAAAGAGAAAAAGTAAGAAAGTCTATAATGTTTTAAAGTATAAAATTATCGTTGTCATACAGAGCTCAGAGGAATTAAAAAGTTGCCTTTGAAAGAATAGAAGAGGAGCGAAAGCCTTAGACACTCTGGGTAAGGAAAGTGCCAAAGGGGGAGAGTGGGAGAGTGGGGGAAAGTAGAAGGGAATTAGTAATTATGTGTTCTTCTGTTGCAGTGCTTCCACAAGTTGGTAAAAGATAGAGAGGGTGTAAGAAAAGAACAGAACGGAATACAGAAGTAAGAAGGAGGTGGAAGCGCCAAAGACCAGGCAGTCTCTTCTCTGTCCCATTCCCCTTTCCCCCGGCGGGGTTCACACGGCCGCTGGTAATTACTGAGTAGGTGGCTGTGGGAAAACCGGTGGTGGAATTTGGAAAATATCGTCGTTCTGCTCCTGGGAGTGTCGGCTTTGTGAGTAACCACCGACCTTGACAGAGTGAAGTGCCCACGTCAATACTCACCCGAGCAGAATGGCAGAAGGGTTCGACTTAAAGATTTAGGGAATGTTCTTAAGGAAATTCAGCATGAGTTGATGGCAGTCAGGGAGGAAAATAAGGTACTCAAATTGGAAATGGAGGCCACTAGACGCGAGACCAAAGAGATAGCATCTCAGTTGAAGAGCGAAGAGTCTGGGAATAGGTTCCACCCCTCTCCTTCTGGGACCAGTATATTTAATCAGAGTTCCGCAGTTAGTGGGGGTCAGCTACGCAGGTCATTCATTCCTTGGCGCCTGTAATTCCTTTGGCTCCGCCAGAACGCTTTGGTGGGGATCCCCAAAAGGCCCAAATTTTTTTGACCCAGTGCTCTTTGCATTTCATGTGTCGGCCCACTGTCTTCCCGGATGCACAGTCTCGAATAGCCTTCATCCTATCTTACCTGAATGGAGACGCAGCTTCGTGGTCTATGCCCTTGGTCACTCAGGATTCTCCAATTTTATATAACTTCGAGGAATTCAAAAAAGAGTTTCTGCGAATTTTTGATCGTCGACAGGTGGCGCAGGCTACGGATAATGAACTACTGGAGTTGAGGCAAGGGAATCGAGAACTAGTCACCTACCTTGCCCAATTTAACAAACTTGTTGTCGAAACAGATTGGCCAGAGGCCAAAAGGGCAGCCTTGTTCTATCGGGGTTTAAAAGATGATTTGAAAGATGCCCTGTCACAGATTCCAAATCGCCCCACAGAAGTATCTGCTTTGATTGATTTAGCTTTGGAGATGGACTATCGACAAACGGAAAGAAGAGGTGAAAGACGACGTGAATTTCGACCCAGTGTACCTCGCTTTGATCGAGTCAGGTCGGAAGTTGTTAAGTCTGGAGATAGAGAGCATGGTGTAGAACCCATGCAAATTGGAACTATCAGAGGCCCCCTTTCCAAGGAAGAAAAAGAAAAGAGTCGACTGAATAACCTATGCCTTTATTGTGGGATCAGCGGTCATTTTATAAAGGAATGTCCCAAGAGGCCCAAAATCTACAAGAAGGAAAACTCTCTGCACCACCAGTAAATGGAGTTGGGCTGGTGGTTGCAAACAAGAATACAACTCCAATCTCTCACCAATTGGCGAATACACTACAATCTTCTGCTCCACACCTCATTTTGACGATGACTTTAAAGTTTCAAGATCAAGTTCTTTTGGGAGTGGTCGTAATGTTGGATTCAGGAGCCACGGGAAACTTTTGCGATCTCAAATATGCCTCCAGAATTGGGTTGAAAGCTTTACCAAAAGAAAGAAGCGAAGCAGTCAGAGCCGTTGACGGAACAAATTTGTCTTCCGGTCCCATAACCAGTCATACTGAACTAGTGGAACTTGTCTCAGTAGAAGGTCATAAGGAGGAAATTCAATTCAACTTAATCGATGCCCCACTGTTCGGAATTATCCTAGGGTTCCCTTGGTTAACTGAACACAACCCAACAATTAACTGGAGCGATCGAACAGTGAAGTTTAACTCAAGCTACTGTTTGGAACATTGCTTCGGTGAAAAGCAAAAGAACCGAGATGAAAACCCAGCAGCCTTACTATGCGAACAAGGGATGATGGTTTGTGCTGTGCAAACTGTGAGCTTACCAGTTGAATATCAGGAGTTTGCTGAAGTTTTTAGTGAATTGGAGTCAAAGAAATTGCCCCCACACCGGTCGTATGACTGCAAAATTGATTTAGAACCCGGAGCAAATCTTCCTTGCAGTCGTATATATGCTCTTACCGAGGCTGAGAACCGTCATCTTAAGGATTACATTCAGGAGTATTTGGAAAATGGCTTCATACGTCCATCACAGTCCCCAGTTTCTTCGCCGTTGTTTTTCGTTCCAAAACGTGACGGAGATCTGAGAACGTGTATTGATTATCGCGCCCTGAATAAAATTACTATCAAGAATCGTTATCCCCTCCCTCTGATTTCTGTTCTACTAGACCAACTAAAAGATGCCAAGATCTTCACAAAATTAGATTTACAGGGAGCATATCATCTAATTCGAGTGAGAAGCGGAGATGAATGGAAAATGGCGTTTAGAACCAAGTATGGATTGTATGAGTACCAAGTCATGCCCTACGGGTTAAGCAACGCCCCGGCTGCTTTCCAATACTTCATTAATGATGTCCTGAAAGATTTCATAGATCAGTGCGCTATCGTCTACATTGACGATATTTTGATTTACTCCTCATCTGAAGAAGAACACCAACACCAAGTCAAAGGAGTTTTGCGTTGTCTGAAGGAAAATGAACTTTACGTAAAACTGGAGAAATGTGCTTTTGGAGTGAAATCTGTAGACTTTTTGGGATTTGTGATTGCCCCGGAAGGTCTAACCATGGATGTTAAAAAGATTGAGGCGGTATTGAATTGGCCTCCTCCAACCTCGGTGAAAGAAGTACAGAGCTTCATTGGATTTGCAAATTTCTATCGCAGATTCATTCGAGATTTTTCCCTGAAGGTAGCACCAATAACTAGGTTGCTGCGAAAAGGAGTGTTTTTCAATGGTCTTCTGAGGCAGAAGATGCTTTCCAGTTTTTGAAGAAGAGCTTTACCACGGCGCCCATTCTGCTGCATGCGGATCCTGCTCAACCATTTTACCTGGAGACAGATGCCTCTGAGCAAGCCATTGGAGGAGTACTTTCACAGAGACATAAAGAAACTGGGCAGTTGCATCCGGTGGCATATCACTCCAGAAAACTGCAATCAGCGGAAATGAATTACACAATTTCAGATAAGGAACTCCTCGCTATCAAAGATGCTTTCCAAGAGTGGCGACATTACCTTCTCGGAGCCAGACACGTGGTGACGGTATTCACTGATCATCGAAATCTCCAGTTTCTGAAATCGGCCAGGACGCTTACGCCACGCCAACTTAGATGGTCCTTATATTTCGCCGATTATGACTTTGTAATCACATTTCGGCCCGGAAGGAATAACGGAAAGGCAGATGCTTTGTCTCGAATAGACACAGATGGAAAGAAGATTCTCATTAGTGATCAAAACATAATCCCAGAAACTAAGATCATTGGAGCCACAAGTGAGAAACTCTCGTGGAAAAGGTTAAAGAAGTCTTAACTTCTGAAGAAATGCAAAGTTGGGCTCTGAAGGATCCAGCTCGGGAGATTATCGATGGAGTACCATTTCATTCCAAGGCCTTGTATTTACCAACTCAAGAACTTCAACAGCAAGCGTTGATCGACTGCCATGACAATCCGTTGGCTGGTCATCCAGGAATACATCGAACTGAGGAGTTGATAAAGAGACAATTTTGGTGGCCTGGGTTGCCTGCTGATGTTCGAGTTCATGTGGAAGGCTGTGGGACTTGTGCAATGGGGAAGACAGATAAGCGGGCTCCTCAAGGGTTATTGAGACCTTTACCTACCCCACCATATCCTTGGCACACAGTAACCATGGATTTAATAGTAGAGCTACCCTCTAGTCAAGGATTCAGTTCTGTATTAGTTATGGTAGACGCCTTTTCCAAAATGTCGCATTTTGTTGCCCTGAAAGGGAATTCATCTGCAAGACAAATTGACACTCAATTCAACCAAAGTGTGATTAAGTTACATGGCTTACCCAAGGTTTTGATCACAGATCGTGGGTCTCAATTTCTATCTCATTTCTGGAAGGCTTACACTAAAGGTTGGGAATTGAAACGCGTTATTCAACGAGTTTTCATCCACAAACAGATGGGCAAACAGAAAGGGCAAACCAAGAGTTAGAAAAGTATCTTAGGCTGTTTCTTTTAGATCAAGAGGGAGAGTGGCCCGATCTTCTTTGGACCGCAGAGTTTGCGCATAATAATGCAAAGAATGCCTCTACTGGTTTTTCCCCTTTTTACTTTAATTACGGAAGGCATCCAAATTCTGTGGTTTCCTCTCAAGAAGTGTTGGTGCCAGCGGCTCAAGATTTTGTACAACATCTTAGTGAGGTACATGAGTCTGCCACTAAGAACTTAAGGAAAGCTAAAGAACGCTACAAGCAAAGTGCAGACAAGAAAAGAAGACCAGAGCCAGATTTACTTGTAGGGGACAGGGTTTGGTTAAATACCAAGAATCTCAAACTTAAAGGAAATCGAAAATTCCAACCCCGTTTTGTAGGTCCCTTTTCTGTGGAACAAATAGTGAATCTTGTGACTTTCAAACTAAAACTGCCTCCCCAGCTGAAGATACACCCAGTGTTTCATGTTTCCCTTCTAAAAAGGTTTCACCCCATTTGAAAGAATTGAGGAGTAGAGAACCCATTTTAGTAGAAGGACAAGAAGAATTTGAAGTTAAAAGAATCTTAGACTCCAAGTCTGTTCGAGGTAAAATTTTCTATCTCGTAGATTGGAAGGGTTTTGGCCCCGAGAATAGGTCTTAGGTGGAACAATCAGATGTTCATGCTCCCCGATTAACCAAAAATTTTCACTCACAGTATCCTCACAAGCCTCAGCCCGGAGGCTTAATCTTGCGGGGGTACTGTCAGGGTGCTGGAAAAGGAGCAAAGACTCTCCAGTGCTCCTCCGTATCTTGTAATGAGCCCGTTGTTAAGAGATCACCCGCTCGCAAAAGGCTGCGGGTGATCGTCGCGCACAGCCGGTCATTTCTTCCTGTACTCCCAACAGGGAGGACCGCAGAGGCAGTGGCTGGTCTAGTCTTGCGCTCCTGGACGCGAGCGCGAGGTCTAGACCAGCTGTGAAGTGCGCCGGTTGATATTGGAACCGCGCACTTCACCAACGGAATTTCTGGGTTAAGTAGCGTAAAGACAGGCTTCTAGTTAGGTAGAAATAGAGTAGTTTTGGGAGCTAGGCTTAGGCGTAGGATAGAGCGTTTCGGTTCGTCGGTTAGTTAGTTAGGTAATAGGCAAGAGAAAATAATGTTTAGAAGGAAAAATAAATAGAAAGAAATAAAAGCAGTAGTATCATACTCACCATCCAGAATCTCAGTTCCTGACCTTCCTTCGTCGTCCTGTTGATGGCGTTGATTACAGAAGTACCTACGGAACAAAACAGAAGCGAATTAACGAAGAAGAGAAAGTAAGGCAGAGTGTGTGAGAGAATAAAGGAATGAAAGAGAAAAAGTAAGAAAGTCTATAATGTTTTAAAGTATAAAATTATCGTTGTCATACAGAGCTCAGAGGAATTAAAAAGTTGCCTTTGAAAGAATAGAAGAGGAGCGAAAGCCTTAGACACTCTGGGTAAGGAAAGAGCCAAAGGGGGAGAGTGGGAGAGTGGGGGGAAAGTAGAAGGGAATTAGTAATTATGTGTTCTTCTGTTGCAGTGCTTCCACAAGTTGGTAAAAGATAGAGAGGGTGTAAGAAAAGAACAGAACGGAATACAGAAGTAAGAAGGAGGTGGAAGCGCCAAAGACCAGGCAGTCTCTTCTCTGTCCCATTCCCCTTTCCCCGGCGGGGTTCACACGACCGCTGGTAATTACTGAGTAGGTGGCTGTGGGAAAACCGGTGGTGGAATTTGGAAAATATCGTCGTTCTGCTCCTGGGAGTGTCGGCTTTGTGAGTAACCACCGACCTTGACACTTTATTACCCAACTGTCTAGACATGGATTTGACTTTTGGAAAGACACAATAGACACAAAATCTGTCTGGGGTTCTAAAGATTGGCAAGTACAGGGGATAGAAGCTTTGTTTAGAGCATGTATCATCCCTCAGCAAATAATGTTTTTGAATGACACTGTGCAACAAACGTCTTGCCTTGGTTTAGCTAAGATCAAAGACATAAAAACACCTTCTGTACCAACACCTGCAAATAATAACACTACACAGGGAGCGGTTACAGTAGACACAATACTACAAACCAACAGAACAGATCCTGATTGGAGAAAATGGTTACTCTGGCCCACAGACACAAACATCTGTCAAGAAAGATTCCTGAATAGAAGATAGGGCTTTACTATCCATAGGCCAGACCCACGATATGTTCAACGACAACATCCGGGGGTAGTAACAACATACAGTGTAGGAAAATTGTGCCTCGACTGGCTACAAAAATCTACACTTGAGGATGTGAAACAACACTTATCTTTAATTAAAGAAGATGCAGACCTTAGGGAATTCTTGCTAGGACCAAGAAAACCACGTCAAAAACGTTTCATATATGCTGCTTATAATGAAGTGTGGAAGGTTTCACAGGCAGAGGCCGCAGAACGAATACGTGAACTTGATCGTATTAACTTAGGGAAAACTCTCTCTGTGGTCGACAATGGGTTAACAACTTTGTCATCCAGAATTTATTCATTGGACAACATTGCATCCTCTGCTATTGACATACTGGAACAAGATTTAGCCATGTTACAACAAGGCCAATCTCAGTTACGTTCTATTATGTTATTAGGCTGGACGCTGCAATCTTTGCGTGCGGGCTATGTGCCTTGGCGTTTTATCAACACGTCGTCTCTGTTTGCAGAATACAATCTAACTGATAAACAGATCGAACTGGCACAAAGGGGAGCAAAGTATACAGTGCTGAGCATTGAAAAACTGGAAAAATTACCATTTACGGTAGCAGAAAAACCAGCTACAGAATGGCTTATCCATGGCAAAATCACTCTGCCTGTCACTACTTTTCAGTTTCAGTATTGCCTCAAACAAATGCAAGCAGGCAAATATGAAAGGTTGGGTAAAGAATACATTAAGACATCCTGGGATTTACCTTACGAATACAGATGTCGGAGTGGGGATCGTGAAGTGTTTCTAAGCGGTACACACTGTGAAAATGCACTAAGCGGTTCACTCATATGTCAGGACAATTCTTTACACGGGGCTTGTAATGGTTCTGTGGCAAACTTGTCCTGCCACCAGCAGAGTACACCGGCTACTGTGATTAATCCAACGTTTGGCCAACTTTCTAACGGGAGTTACCTCATGTTGAATGATCAGAGTTGCTGTGGCATGTTGCCAGGCATCCCATATCTGGTAACGGTCGGCTCCAGGGTTACTTGTTGTATGCAAGTATTGTTCCCCCCAATAGACACAGTCAGGGAGTCGCCACTATGGCCTTCATTGAATGTTTCTTTTATACGTTTTGATACTTTAAGCAGAATGAAAGCCATGCTTTTGCAACAGACCGTGCCTTTGACCTCGGCCAAAGAAATCTATGATTTACAAATTGCAAGGACTTTGGCTGAGATACAGGCTTTAATTCGTACAAACTGCCCTATACATTTCGTAGAAATGATGGGACGTATCTTAAACATGTCTGATACGAGCGGGATTGTACATGTATTTAAGACCATCTGCTCAGGACTGTTAACACCTTTCCAGGCAGTCCTCGGAATCATTCCAAACTTCGCACATTCGGTGTTTGGTGGTGTGCCATTAATTCTAGCACTTGTTGCGGGAATCCTGTTTTTATTCCTACTACTACGCTATGGCAAGCCTATCCACCGGCGTCACTCCCAGCAATTTGGAGAAAGCTCTCCTAGAACGGAAGTGCCGTGAGCGCATAGTGCAACTTTTGTGCATACCTCGTCTACGGGAACTTAATACAACATGGTTCCTGTCATTTAGACCAATCTGGCAAGATTGCATCTTACCTGTTCTACGCTGCCTGCTTTGTGGTGAAGAATGCGTGCTAGACACCTGTCTAACACTCCCATCAGTCATGCCAACGGATATCGATACTCTGCTGGACCCGATAACGGCCCATGCTCTGTGTTGTCCCCAGAGGCTACCAATCCTGATGACGGCATTCCTTGAGATCTCACAGACGCTTCCTGCTGCTGCTGAGGTACGAGATGGATCATCAGGCACACAGGTAACAACGGACACAAACAGTGCTGCAGCATCTTATGCTGAAGGCGATGCTTCTCATCTCTGTGCAATTAACCTTCTGAACGAGGTGTTCCAAATGTCACCAACATCGGTAGACGATATTTTGTCTACAGAAATAGATGATTTCATGTTTACACCAGACCCATTCACTGACTTTGATTCGGCTCACAGTGTACCAGGGACGCAATGAATTTGGCCTTCATATTTTCAAAACTTGGATCTTTTTCCTAAAATTGAACTTTTTTTTCTTCTTTATTTTTTGAAAATACATGGCAACTCAATCTGCTTACAGTAGAACTATTCATATAAAACGGACTTCTTTGAATACTTCCAGGGACACATTGTCACCTTATTTACCACAATTTCATTTAGTACCATGATATGCAATGACTTTGATTTTTGAAAACTTGTCAACCATTTCGTCATATGTATATATTTCTGTTTATTCATTCATGTTGCATTTATTTCCAATATATGCTTAGAATGAAAAAATGCTTTAAAATGTACAGTACCTATTGCATTACATGTTTTAGCAACAGTTCTTTTAAAAACTTCTTTTAAGATGCTTTTAGAAATGTTTTTAGCAATATGTGGTACTCAAGTTTAATGTTTAGCATTTAGTATTATCGTTCATTCGAAAGTGGAGTGGGTGTTGTATTCCGCTTTAGGTGTCCGTATATATGTTTTCCTGAAACATGTCCTTATATAGGCACAATTCGCATTGCCCTTATATAGGCATAAGATCCCAGTCCTTATTTAGGCATTAGCCATGCACTCCAAATACAGGCATGGTCACCGACATCCGTCCACCCTAATGTCACAACGAGTTCTTAGAAACCAAACCCTAAGCCCAGCACAGGATTATTGATTTCTCCAAGAACTCATCTATTATGCATGAACCACTATTCCTTAAGGGTTCATTCCTGACATCTTCCTCTGTCCGACTTCACGTCAATGCTAACATTCCAAGGCACCTACCAGGTATAAATATACCTTCCCTTGCCCAAGCAAGTAGGAGGAGACCTCGACTTTAGAGGAGCCTGTATCCCGGCCTGAGGCACTGAGAAGAGACGCTGTCATCCCTGCTCGCAGAGAATCCAGCTCCCAGTGTTCTGACTCCCTTCGCGGGGTGTTAGAGTTCGAGATCCGGAAGGAGATTCCCACCTCTCTCATTCTCCAGGTATGGAGCTGACTAGAACCTAGAGGGACTCTTGGCATACCAGACTCTTAGTATACCATACTACAGAATACTTCACCTACTTCTTACCTTGCCCTACACCTAGACTAGGTTAGGTACACTGGGGTAGAACTAGCTTAGAGAAGCATCGTATGAGTACTCGCATTTCTCATGTTATTTATGTATGTGAATATATGTATCATAGCTAAAAGATAATGCTAGCGCAGTATTATTTCTTTCTACTGCTTACGCTGTATATTATATATCTTGCATACTGTCTTGTGATCATAACAGCTCATATCTCTTACACGAGAAACAAGACTGTTCAATAAATCCTTTTATTGAAACGCCCGTCTATTCTTTCTGTGTAACTCTGAAGAAACTAAGCATGCACGATTAGCTGAGTGAAACTGTTATCTATTGTTTCCACGATTCTGAGAGTGTTCCGATTCTAAAGGGAAACAAAGTTGTCATGTTTATGCGGTTCCCAGAAACTACTCCCTTCTTGTTTACAAGGAGTTTCTAGTGGCCTCTGAGTTAGCTGGCACAAAGTAATTAAGTTTAATATACTCGATAGGGACATACTGACCTCAGTCCTATGTCGAATCTATAGGGTATATTATTCCAATGCGCAGAGCCTATTAGGGAAATAGGAACTACACTACAAAACCAAGCACCGGCTTCCTGAAGGTAGGGACTTTATATACATGCTGAGCATTAGACAAATTAGTTCAAACATGTGCACCCAATTATGTAAGCAGCCAGGCAGATACAGGTAGGAAAGGAGAAGGAGAGGGGAGGTGGGGAGGGCACCCGACCCTATGAAGCCCTAATTCCAACAGTACCCCCTCCCAAACGCCTCCCCACCGGCTTCGGTTTACTGGGATGCCGAATATGGAATAGACGCACCAGCCGCGGAGCATGTACATTACTGGCCGGCTCCCAGGTACGATCCTCCGGGGCATACCCCTTCCAGTCAACCAAATAAAACAACCTCCCCCGTCTCCTTCTGGAATCCAAAATAACATTTTCCTCAAATTCCTCGTGGTTATCAACTACCACAGGCGGGGGGGGGGAGGCAATGCCTGAGTGGTCCAAACGCAAGGTTTTATCAGGGATGTGTGAAACACTGGATGGATGCGGTACTCATCAGGCAAAGACAGTTTTATTGCCACCAGGTTCACCACCTTCAGGACAGGAAAGGGTCCCACATACCTAGGTTGTAACTTCCTTGGGCCCGCTAACCTCAGGTTCTTTGTTGCTAACCACACCATGTCACCCACTGCATATGACGGAGCAGGACACCTATGCCTATCCGCCTGTGTTTTCATACTCAGTTTTGAAGCCAACAAATGCTCCTGTGCCTTCTCCCAAATCCCAGTCAGAACCCTACTCAAACTGTCCACAGCAGGTACCCGCCCAGAGGGTTGTATCGGTAAGGCTTTAGGATGAAACCCCATTGAACAAAAGAAGGGGGTCATCCCTAAGGCTGAGTGCAAGCTGTTATTATAAGCGAACTCAGCCAAAGGGAGGACGGTTACCCAACTACCTGTCAGAGAGGACAACAGCCATCTCAAATACTGCTCCATTGTCTGATTGGTACGCTCAGTCTGCCCATCAGTTTGCGGATGATAGGCAGATGACAACCGCAACTCCATCCGTAATGACGAACACAACTCCGTCCAGAAATGGGAGACAAACTGTGCATCTCTGTCGGACACAATGGCAGAGGGCAAACCGTGCAACCGCAATACCTGAGCTATAAAGATATCAGCTAGCTCCTTCGATGTTGGTACCTTCGGTAAAGGGATGAAATGTGCTGTCTTGGTAAAGAAGTCCACCACCACCAATATGGTGGTGTACCCTGCTTCCAACGGCAGATCAGTCACAAAATCCATACTGATAGTATGCCAAGGGGTAGGCGGTAGAGGCAATGGATGCAACAAACCAGAAGGGGGTGCATGTGATGATTTACTAACTGCACAAACAGGACAAGAAGCCACAAACACCTGAATATCGTGACCTACCGTGTCCCACCAAAACCAGCGCAAACAAAACTCTTTGGTCTTATTCATCCAGGGATGCCCAACCAGAGAAGAGGAATGACACCAAGTGAGCACCTGCGTTCTTAATTCAAGAGGTACAAACAACCTATCTTCATGGTATAACAACCCGTCTCACAGTTTAAACACCGGATTGGTCAACCATGGAGTCAAATCCAGGTGTCCCACCTCATCCTTCACTTTCGCCAAAAAATCCTCCACAGAGGCACATCCCACAATTCTGTCAGCCGGGATCATAGGTTTACTATCGGTTTTAGATACATCCTCCAAGGGACCCACATGTATGCGAGACAGTGCATCAGATTTCACTTGTTGAGCAGCAGGCCTATATGTGATGGCAAAGTCGTACTCATTAAAGAAAAGGACCCATCTCATTTGTCTTGGAGTCAAAGCCCTTGCTGAGCGAAAAAATTCCATGTTCTTATGATCCGTATAGATCGTAATGGGATGACGAGCCCCCCATAAGTGATGTTGCCACTCCTCAAACGACAGTTTAATAGCAAGCAACTCCCTTTCGGCCACAGTGTAATTTTGCTCAGCTGATAATAGCTTCTTAGAAAAAAAGGCAATGGGGTGCATAAGGCCTGTATCAACGTCTCGCTGAGACAACACCCCTCCCACCGCGAATTGTGAGGCATCAGCCTCCACATAAAATGGGAGGGCCGGATCTGGGTGCATCAGGACAGGAGCAGTAGTAAACCTGGCGATCAACTGTGTTAAGGCGGATTGAGCTGCAGGGGACCAGACAAAAGACACCCCTTTCTTTAACAAAACTGTCATAGGCGTGATAATATCCGAAAAATGAGAAATAAAACACCTGTAAAAATTGGCAAACCCTAGGAGGACTTGAATATCCTTCACACAAGTAGGGGTAGGCCAATTAACGTTAGCCTCGATCTTACGAGGGTCCATCTTAATGCCATTACTGGAAATCAGAAAAACCAAAAACTCCACACAAGCTGCACTGAATCTACACTTCTCCAATTTAACAAACAAATGATGTTCCAGTAATTTCTGCAAAACCTGAGCCACATGGTGTTCATGTTCGTCAGACGTCTTAGAAAAAATCAAAATATCATCTATATAGATGATCACACTCACATCCAGATACTCACGCAGCACTTAATTGATAAAAAACTGAAAAGCGGCAGGAGCATTACACAAACCAAAAGGCATAACACAATATTCAAACAACCCAAACTTTGTACGAAACGCGGTCTTCCATTCGTCGCCCTCACGGACCCGAATGAGATGGTAAGCGCCCCTTAAATCGAGTTTCGTAAAAACAGTTGCATGCCTTAACTGATCTAGTAACACAGGTATCAGAGGGAGTGGATACTTATTTTTAATCGTCACTTTATTAAGCACTCTGTAATCCACACATGCGCGAAGGTCCCCCTCCTTCTTAGGGATGAAAAAGATAGAAGAGGACACAGGGGAAGAAGAAGGTCGTATAAAACCTGAGGCCAACATCTCATCCAGATAGCTCCGTAAGTGCCTCTCCTCAGGCTCAGACAACGCATAAACACGACTGCATGGCAATGCAGCACCGGGCAATAAATCAATATGACAATCAAAAGACCTGTGTGGAGGCAAAATGCTAGCTCGTACCTTGTCGAAAACGTCACTAAAAGCAGCAAAGGGAAAAGGAATATCGCTATGGTTTCCACATTCGCACACTGCACAAGTCAACGGCACCACCCAATCTGTTGCCACCTGATAACAATGCTGTAGGCAATATTCGGAGTCCAATGTCACTGTCCTTCTCACCCAATCTATCTTAGGGTTGTGTACCTGTAGCCATGGCACCCCGAGAATGACACCAAAAGATGGGGCATCTATTAGGTCAAAACTAATACTCTCAGAATGCCCATTGTCGCAAGTTACCAATAATGGTTCAGTCTGTCGGACTATTGACCCAGACGAGAGTTCTGTCCCGTCGATTGCTCTTACTGGTTCAGGCTGTCCCTTATACACACAGGGCATCATCATTCTCTCAGCTAACTGGATGTCCATAAAATTCCCTGTGGCACCAGAGTCCAATAACACCGACAGACTAGCCCTGCTACTGTTAGAAAACACAAAACATGCTGAAATGGTAAAGTGACGGGGGACCCTCTGTACTGATCCTGGAATGACGTAGGGGTTATTACTACTCACTTCATCGATGGACAACCCACCAAGATTCCGTCCCACAAAGGCCACTGCTTTGTTTGTGGGAAAACTAGAAGGTTTCACCGGGCACTCCCGTGCATAGTGCCCAGCTTTCCCACAATACAAGCACAAATTCTGGGCTCGTCGCCTCCCCTTCTCCTCACTCGTCAAAGGACCCCTGACCCCCCCGATCTGCATAGGCTCAGGTGCTTGCTTGGATTCAGCATGGTCCCGTGATTCCCCCCTAGCAACCACCATTCGAGATGCCTGAAACCGATTCCTCTCGCCCTTCCTTTCAGACTACCTGTGGTTCAATTTCACCACCAAATCGATAAAGTCGGTGCAGTCTTGGGGGGGTTAACCACCTGTGATACCACATACTTTAGGTCTTCACACAACCCCTGATAAAACAATGATGTTCTTTTTGCAAGGGGCCAGTGTGTTTCTGATACCAGACGATTAAAGGAGGAGACATAAGTTAACAGATCCTGCTTCCCTTGTCTTAGCTTGAGTAGTTCAGCGTCACTCGCCTGCATAAATGCATGCTTAGCGAATAAACTACGCATCTGCTCTTTAAATGCTGGGAAATCGTATAACACCGGATCATCTCTCTCTACCAAAAGGATGGCCCAAATAGCTGCAGTACCAGCTAAGTATGATATTATAAACTCCACCTTTGCTGAATCGTCGAGGAAGGCCGTAGGACGACACATGAAGTGCAAGTGGCACTGATTCATGAATACCCCGTATTTGTTGCAATCCCCAGAAAACCTTTCTGGAGCAGCTAAAGGAACGGGAACTGGGGTAGTTACTGTAACAGCTATAGGTGTTCCTCCACTAGCCCCCTGACTACTAGTGCGATCATACTGAAAGGTAGCGGGTTGTACAATAGGTCCCTTTTCTGTAGAAGACGAGCCCAACCCCTTACCCCAAGGCTTTTCCCGGGACCGAAACACGTTGAGTTCCGTTTGTAACCCATGGTTTTCTTTTTTAAGACCTTGGACCTCGGCCTGCAAGGCAGTGATGGCGCCCATTAAATCCTGCATCGAGGGCACCTCAACCCTATCTTTACTCTCAACCAAATCCATCTTGGCTCAGGCAGTGCCCAATTCGTGGGCTTGGTTTTCTGTTCCGATGCCACTCAACCAATGCGCCCAGCACTGCAGGAGCGAAGAATTTGCCAATCCGCTACCCTCAACACAGACACCCTACACCCACCTTGTAAATCAGGGTGACGGGTATCTCCGGCGCCGGGAGAAGGTGGGGGGATACACAAGGAAACAACAAAACACTGTAGTCAAACAGGTTCTCCTTCTTGACTTCTTTATCCACCACCCAAACAAAAATCAGGAGAGTGCAGCTGGTCCTTCAAAAGAAAAAAATAAAGAGAAGAAAATTACTCAAGAAAAACGTAGCAAGAAATCCTAGCTACATAAACATACATAACCAGGTGCACACAAGAACCCACAAATTAAATCTTACCCCTTTTTTTTGTTGGATGGAGTCATCTCAGAAGAAGAGAAACACCATGTTGCTTGATTCCAATTCACCACAGTGAAAAAAGGGGAACGAGGGGAAGTAGGTTCTTCTTTTTGTAGGAAATGCTGTAAGTGCGACTTCAGTAATCCCCAAAATTAAAACACCTTCTTATAGATTCCCAAAAAGAAGGGGGGGGGGAAAGAATCACTCCGTGAAACAAAAAACCCCCAACACCAAGGAAGCGGAGAGCCCAAAAAACGACCGAACTTCAGCTACTCCGTAATTCCGCCCAAAACACATAACGAGGCGGATAAGCTACAAAAATGCAGGAAGTCCAGTTAAGGGTAGACGGGAACGCAGCCGCGTTACTCCCCTCGTACCCTTATCTTTTATGCCGGTCCAGGAGAACCCTCCTTGAGTCCAAGACGGCAAGCCAAAACGGGGACTTGACAATTCCACAGGAAAAAACGACCGCACTCGACCCCCAACACCGGGAGGCTAAGAGCAGTCCACAACCAAAGGTCCAGCAGCAAAGCACGGGTGAATCCAAGGGAAATAGAAGTCACAAGGCAAGGGACCGTAAACTAAACCAAGCGCCGGCTTCCTGAAGGTAGGGACTTTATATACATGCTGCGTATTAGACAAATTAGTTCAAACATGTGCACCCAATTATGTAAGCAGCCAGGCAGATACAGGTAGGAAAGGAGAAGGAGAGGGGAGGTGGGGAGGGCACCTGACCCTATGAAGCCCTAATTCCCAACAGTAGACATTTCAGAGACTGACAAAAACAAGGGCTTTCATGGTTGGTGTACTAGTGTACAGTACACTGAGGAAGGATAGGAAAGAAGAAGAACAACAACAAAAATACAAATGTAACGGACCCTGTTTGGCATTGTGCATCACGTGGGATTCAGCATTCAGGGAGCTGCGGCTGACAATGGATAGAAGCCATAAGCCAAGAGGAAGAAAGGAAAGAGAAAGACATGCAGGCCTAATGCAGAAGCACACTGGCTGCCTTCACAAAATGGCCGCCAGCCACATAGCCAGGCCACAACAACAAGAAAGGGAAGACAGACAATGCAGGCCTATGGCAAGAGTACACTGACTGCCTTCATAAAATGATCGCCAGCCACATGGCCATGCAGGCCACAACAAGAAGCAATAAGCCAAGAGGAACAAAGTGGCATATGGCAGGTCTATGGCAAAAGCACTGCCACCACCACAAAATGGCCACCAGCCACATGGTCACTCACAACAACAACAACAAACAGGAGGCCTGGAAAATAATGAACTCAAGCAGGCCTATTATGGACACAGACTTTACAAAATGGCCTCTGGACACACGGAAAGGCTCAGCCAAGGCAAATGCTGGCTAACTATTATAAATAAACACACTAACACACTGGCCAGACTAAGGAGGCATGCTAAACAACACAGCTTTAATACAACAATGCCAAAAACGAAAATCCACAGGGCTAAAAAAGGTTTGCAAGTTACACAACAACCACACACATCCAACAAAGGCATTTATTTAACACACACGAAAAAAGTGAAAATCCAAAAAAAACACATTTTGCATTTTAATCCAATGCCATCCATGCCCTAAATGATGTTTAAACTCAACAGACGCCACAGAAACAGTTGTTTCATGCACCCATGAGTAGCTCTGGGCCTACTGGCTGAAAGGCCTATTGGCAGACTACTGGGCTAGTGAATTAAATAAATATTGCAAATTGATTTCAAAAGTTAGAGAAAATGTAGTGAACTTTGCAACATGTTTCCTTTATAAAAGAAAACTAGAAGATAAATTACATGCAAAGAAACAACTAGGCCCCTACAGAAACTACAGGCCACCCACCACATAAATTTAAAAATAAAGATGAAAAGTACAAACAAATGTAGGTGCAATGCCCCAATCAAACAAACAACACCAATTTTCCAACTTACTTGTGAAATCTCAAATCCAAAAGTCCTCAAATCCAATGATATATGATGCAGCAGACACAAAGAGGGATCCTTCTAGCTCCAAATCCAAATGAAAAGTGAACAGGAGATGGACAAAGCACTGGGAGGAGCCTGCTGGACAGGAACAGGAAGTTGGAGACACTGGGGCACTTCCTTCCTCTTCAAAAAAAAGTTAAAAAAGAAAAAGGACTCCTTGCACAAAAAAGTACAGCCAAATGTCAATCTGAGTAGTTTTTTTAATCCAAATCATCATTTCGAGAAGGTTTTGGTGCTGGTCGAGAGAGATTCTTCTCCAGATTTCAAATTCTGCGTGTTCGGGATCGCGATCTTCACAAAACTTCCGCCGGGAGTCCGATGGTGCGCCCGAATGATGTGTTCGTGATCGCACACTCTCGCAGGACCGTGCGGCCGGCTACCAAATCTCGTGGAGCTCGCGAACGGATGGAAAATCTCATCGGCGATCGCAGGCATCCTGGTAAGTCGCTCCCACACTCGCGAAAATGCATTTTGAGAGCGCAAACACAAACAAAACTCTGCTCTGGTGCAGAGCGCTGAGTTTTCGGTAACTCCACGTTCTACGCGGAACTCGGAGTTGCCAAATATCCACAAACTCTGCGAGCGGAGCGGAGTTTTACGCCCAGGGTTACATTATACAAAGATGTACAAAATCTGATTTATTTCTTTTTTTTACAATTAACAAAATTAATTATTTTATTTACTTCACTTTAGAATTGCTATTATTTTTATTTTAAAAATATATTTGACGAAATGTAAAAGTATAAAATAAATTGAAATTGTCAAAAAATAAAATGTAAAAAATGTGTGACTTATTTTTATTACAGTAAATGAGGGGAAAATCTTAAACACTAAAGTGGTGACATTTACTATTCCCACTCCAATGTAAACCAACTTGGGGAAGGTGTTGGA